>JABUQX010082009.1:20000-22477 GCA_015478945.1 Trachelipus rathkii
GTTTAGAGGAGCTTTAGACGGATCAAGATATTGTTCTGTTACTTCTGTACCTTCTTCAGAAATCTCAAATCGTTTGAAATCTTTAGTCAGGGGAGAATTAGTTATAAGTTTAATTATGACTTCTATATTCTCCTTCACTCTTCCATTACGTACTTACATTGTAGTCTCTATCATTAGTGACAGCAACTGTTATTAATCATATTGAAAATGGTGATTCCCCTTTTTAAAGATTTTCGTCCAAACATTCGATGAAAATTTTTCAAGCATTTTGGAAGTTGAAACGGTTCTGCTTTCGGTTAATAAATAAATAAGAATGCCACTCGTCAGAATCAATGTAAAATAAAAAGATTAATAAGTTGCATTTCCTTTATACTAGATGATTTTTCAAACCAGTTAGAGAGAAAGCATGTGAGATATATATCCATACTACACACAAATCTTAACAAAATCATCCCATCGATAGGTTAAAATTTATGGTCGACAAGGAATATGGTCGACAAGTCAAATGGTCGACATTTGTAAAAAAAAAATCTGATTATTTAGAATTTCTCTAACGAATCCAACAAAACATAACAACTTAACTTAACTTAACTTAACTTAACCCTAACCTAACCTAACCTAGACCTACCTAACCTACCTAACTTAAACTTATAACTTAAACTCAACTCAACTTAACTCAACTTAACTCAACTTAACTCAACTTAACTCAACTTAACTCAACTTAACTTAACTTAACTTAACTTAATTTAACTTAACTTAACCTAACGCAAGCGACGGGCTGGTACGGGAAAATTTTTTTGATGTGTCGACCCATTTTTCCATGTCGACCATTCTGTATCGTTACCAAAGTGGTGAAGAAAGGAGAACGGAAAGATTATCAAAATGCGAAGATGTTAACTGTTTCTTATAATCGCTAGGCGCATTCCTAGACCATCCTAAGAGAAACACAATTAACACCTTTTCGTGAACTAATTATTAGGTCACAGGAAGAGAGAGAGAGAGAGAGAGAGAGAGAGAGAGCGAGAGAAGAGAGAGAGAAGAGAGAGAGAAGAAAGGAGAGAGAGAGAGAGGACTAAATACCGAAGAAATGAAGATTAGACATCATGCTTACACAAATGTGAACGAAGTTATCAATCATTTTGCTGCTAAGAGAGCAAGTAGTTATGAATTTTTTTATATATAAAAATATCTTTTGTTTGGGTTTTTGCTTCGTATTCTAAAATTTTCTGCCATTGATAGCTTAATTTTACGGTATTTCCCTTGTATTCAAGACAAAGATCTATTATATATATATATTATATATATAATATTATAATATATATATATATATATATATATATATATAATTTAATATATATATATATATATTATACTATATATATATATATTTATAATATATATATATATAGGCCCTTGTATGTTTTACGTTCACGACATTTTATTTTTTAATGAAGCATTTATGCATTCGGACAAGTTATTTTTTTAAAATTTTTTTAGTTGTGAAGCTTAAAATGATTAATATATATATATTATATATATATATATATATACTATACTTATATATATATAATATTTATATATATATATATATATATATATATATATATATATTATATATATATATAATATATATATATATATATATATATATATATATAGTATATATATATATAGGTAATATTATAGAAGAACTCAAATCCATATCTCAAAAACTACCAAATAGCTACAGGGAAAGGAATACATAAATTGTTGGAATCCTGGCAAAATTTTACTGTGGAAAACTGTTAAAAAAAAAAAGAAAAAAAAAAAAAAAAAAAAAAAAAAAAAGATCAATCTAAAAACTACAATAGTTACAGCGATAGAATGGACCGATGGAACCTTGTAAAATTTTAGTTGGGAAAATGAAAAAAAAAAAAAAATTAAACAATAAATTTGCTATTTTTTTGGGGGGGGAGCTGGAGCCGGATGGATAAATTATATTACTTATTTTAATATATATTTTTATTTACACGGCAAATGTGGGGCTCGAGCCGACGGGGAACACAGGGGGGACGTTTTCCATACCACGTTAGGGGAGGGGCGGAGGAACCCCGCGCGACCCAAATACAAAGAGCGGGGGTTCCGGGACCCTCCCCGGAGGGGGGAATTTGTCCTACCCGTAGTTCCCCGGAAGGCGAGAGACCCGACTTCCTGCCAATCAGTGCGGTATACCCTTGGGGGTATTCTTTAGTTAAAAAGCAAAAATTAAATAGAAAGTCTATTTATTTTAACTAGTAACCAATAAAAGGTCTCTAATAGGCTTTCTAATCATATTAATAATAATTATTAAAATAATTTTTATTATTTTTTTATTTTTTTGTTTTTTTTACATTTTCCTAACTAACATTTACTAGGATTCCATAAATGTATTATTTTTTTTGTGGTAATTGTAGTTTTTTTTTTTTTTTTTTTTTTTTTTTTTTTTTTTTTTTTCCCCC
>JABUQX010082010.1:0-12500 GCA_015478945.1 Trachelipus rathkii
CAAATTGTTGGGCAAATATATATAAAAAAAATACTTTAAATAAAGATTAATTATTTAACTAATCTAATTAAATCTACCCTTAAAATTTCATATAAATCGGACGAGCAGTTAAGAGAAATAGATAGAATTTTCAATCTTGGCAATTTTTATTCCTCTTCCAGATGATGTGAAAAATAAATTTACCCACAGAAATATTTTTTGGCGGGATATGGAATAGAGGAGTTAAGAAGGCTTAAATCTAAAACTTTTATCTAGTATATATCTAAATACTTGAATGTTTTTTTTTTAAGAGAGTGCCACTCAAAATTGGCATATTCAAACCAGATGTAAAAAGGTTGAGCATACAAAAAAATGTCTTGAATCAAAGTTTTGAAACTCGCAAAATTATATCTATAAAAAATTTATAAAAGCTGCGGCAAATTTGTAGAAACTGTACTGTGACTACCGAGGTACCTAACTTAACCTAACCTAACCTAACGTAACCTAACCTAACTTCACCTAAATTAATTTTCATTATTATACCAGTTTGCGATCAGGAAACTTAGGAGGTTCTGGTATTTAGGCTATCCTTGTGAGGTGGTTGACTATATCCTCACTAGTCACAGTACAGTTTCTACAAATTTGCCAAAACTGCATTACAGCAAATTTTAGAAATTTAACAATTTTCTAATTTAACATTGAACCTTTCCTTAGTATTTCACATTTTTTTATCCAATTTTTTATCTAATATTTTAATACACATACATAGTAAATTACATTGTTTATTTAAAGAAAAAACTTTTACATAATCATATAAAGTCTTTTAAGAATTCAAAGATGCATAAATTTCAATATCAGATGAATTTTAAATTTTAAAATTTATAAGATTAGTTAAAAGAATCTTTCATTAAAAAATATTAAAAAAAAAAAACTCACAATTATATATCTATTGCATATGCTCATATTACTATTTCTTGCAGTTATATTACAAAGTAAAGTATAATATTGCAGTTCATAAATTAATTTTCTGTGAAACTAAATTATTCAGAATTTTAATTAAAGGAAAACTTTTCAATTCCTTATAGAAAAATCCAGTTAGAGCAAGATACTTTTACATCATATATATATATATATATATATATATATATATATATATATATATATATATGATATATTATATATATATATATATATATATATATATATATATATATATATATATATATATATATATAATTTTTTTTTTTTGTGTGTTAATATATAGTAGTAAAATTAAATCATTTGACTTTTTTTTGGATTTTTTTTGAATTTATTGTTATTTATAGGGTTTACTTTTATGAGTGCCGACCTTGTTCAGGTGAAAATATGATAAAAAGTGATACACACACATGGGAACTATACATGTGTGTTTATACTTTTTTATCTATATTTTCACCTGAGCAAGGTCAACACTCATAAAGTAAACCCTATAAATAACCAATAAATTCCGAAAAATCCAAAATAGTCAATGATTTAATTTTAACTATTTATAAACGCCCAGGGTATTGAAAAAATTCTATAAAATATCTTCTACGTCCAAGTAGTAATAAAAAAACGCGCATATATATTATATATATATATATATATATATATATATATATATATATATATATATATATATATATTATATATATAATATAGTATAATATATATATATATATATTATATATATTATAATATATATATAATATATTATACTATATATATTATATATATATATGCCTTGTGTTATAGGAAAAGGTTATTTTAAATTTTATTATTATATTTTTTTTATTGATCGTTAAGAAATAGTATTTATTAATTTTAAATGACGAAAAATTGTTTTTAATTAAAGATGCTAAATACGCAATAATTATCCTCCAAATTTCATATTTATATATATTATTCTATGAACCGCTTCCTTATCAATTATAGCGACATCCAGAAGATTTTTCATGAATTTATATGAAATATGTTTGAAATGATTCTACAAACGGTATAAAAAAGTTAAAATACGGTAAATATAAGTTTCGATTATCAGTCTGAAAAGTTATGAAGTCTCCAATTAGAAATTCTAGAAAGAAAAGAGA
Source organism: Trachelipus rathkii (assembly GCA_015478945.1). NCBI lineage: Eukaryota > Metazoa > Arthropoda > Malacostraca > Isopoda > Trachelipodidae > Trachelipus > Trachelipus rathkii. The sequence continues at coordinate 2,088 of JABUQX010082010.1, forward strand.
TTAGTTGCCTCCAAGGGTCGCCCTTCTGACAAAAACAAATTGTTATATATATATATATATATATATATATATATATATATATATATATATATATATATATATATATATATATATATATATATATATATATATATATATATATAATATATATATATATATATATATATATATATATATATAAATATATATATATAAATAATATATATATATATATATAATATATATATATATATATATATATATATATATATATATATATATATATATATAATATATATATTATAATATATTATTATATATTATATATATATCAATAATATAATATATATATATATATATATATATATATAATGTATATATATATTATATTATATATATCTATATATATATATATTATATATATTATATATATAAGACATAAAACTAGAAAGAAACATTTGTATGGATAATTAAATGATTAACATTTAAAAAAAATTATTTTATTAAAACAACAGAATATCAAATACAATATGCAATGATGGAAAATTCACAAAATTGAGCAGTTAGAAAATTGAAATTATTAAAAAAGTAATTTCCTTGGGTTCAAGGCAAATTTATCAACTACTGTTTGAATAAAATAATCATAATTGTTAAACACAAATTTTCTGTGTGCATTCATCATAGCCAGCCCGTTTAACCTGTCGTTTTCCATAGTACTTCGTAGCCAAGTTTTGATCCTTCGCAGAGTACTGAAAGAGCGCTCCACTGTACTGATGGTGCATGGCTGGGCAAGTAGTATCATCAAAGCCTTTTTCGTCGACGGAAAGAAAGGTTCAGTCTTCTTTAAGACTTGGAAGACCACAAGATCCTTTAGTTCTTCACTACTCAGTTTCTTTTCCTTCCAAATTTTTTACCAAAGTTCCAGCTCTTTTTCTATGCCTTCTAAGTGGTAAAAACTATAAAATGAAGCAGTCTTTTCCTTTAACTCATCGATTGTTATGAGTAGCATGTGGAAAGGATCTAGATATGTCAACGCATTAGCAGGTGTATTTTCAGTAGAAAACAGTAATTCCATTGAAGAGGTTATAGAATCCAGATACAGAATTATTAAGGATCTTCTAAAGAACTCCGTGGGATTTGTTGCTGGATGGTTGCTGCGGTGCTGCTGCTTACTAACAATCCGTGGTATATTCAGATCAAGTCCAAGTTGCTCGGCGATTTGATTAGCTTCTTTTAACACTCCTAACTATTTCAACAATGTGTTGAATGTGCTGTGAGGTTTTGACGATATCCAAGGTCTTGGATTGGAGCATTTACAACTGGCTCAAACATCGCAGAGTACTTCGCGATCAATATCATAGCCATGATGAATGACGACTTACATGCCGCTGAATGCAACTGAAAAGCGCTTTTTCTTCGTGACGATATTTCCTTCCCCCCCAAAAAAAATGGGAAAAAAAAGGGTTTCTAATGCTTGATCCTTCATGTACAAAGTGCTCCTTAAACACTCTGATGCACTTGTGTTGTTCAGACCATCTGGTCTGGCATAGGCTTGGGATGTTTGGCATTAATTTTCTTCTCAAGGGCAAGATCCAATGTTTTCCTCGGGCTGAGCCCTATTTTTCCTCCCCCCCCCCTAAAAATGGACATAAAATTCGGAATTTTCAGCCGATTTTTTGACTATATAAACACCAAACTGTAGCTTTTTTTTTTTTGCCCTCTAAAACGTTGTTTTTCGGTGTTATTCTGTGTCTGTAGTCATTCTTTCAGAATTTTCAATTTTTCAAAATCCATGTTTTTGACATTCTTCGTATCAACTACCAGAAATTTTTTTCGAAATGACTTCAAACTTGAAATATGCATAGATAGGTCCATTACCTACAATAGTACAGAAGTACATTTTCGATTTTTTTGAGTTTTGTGCTAAGCGTTGTCCAATTTCCAAACCCACTTTTTTTTGGATTTTGAAATGAAAAATTGCGATATTTTTTTTTTGTCCGATCAACATCAAATTTTCAGTACTTGTATAGTCGGGCGAGATGTATCTTATTTTACTTAGATATTTTTTTTGTATACTCAAAAGAAAATTTAAAAAAAAATTTTTCTGAGTTTTGTTCCAAGCAACAAATCCAAACCTAATGCATATACAAAGAAATTATCTAAGTAAAAAATGTGCATCTCCCGACTACATATGCCCTGAAAATTTCATCCACTTCGCCCGAACAGAAAAAAATTATCGCAATTTTTCATTTCAAAATCCAAAAAAGTGAGTTTAAATTGGACTTTTTTTACGTTATAACACAAAAATTCGAAAAATACAACAGTCACTATTGTAGGTAATGGACCTATCTATGCATATTTCAAGTTTGAAGTCATTTCGAAAAAAATTCTGGAAGTTGATACGAAGAATGTCAAAAACATGGGTTTTGAAAAAATTGAAAATTCTGAAAGAATGACTACAGACACAGAAAAACACCGGAAACAACGTTTTAGAGGGCAAAAAACCGCTCAGTTTGAAGTTTATTTAGTCAAAACGGCTTTCAAAAATTCCGAATATTTAGTCCATTTTCCTGTGGGGGGGGGTGGGAAACTGGGGCTATGCCCCAGCGAAAATATTGGATCCTTGAACCTGAAGACCGACTCGGCGAAAAACGTAATAATGTCCTTTATAGTTCCCACAGTATTGCGGATTTCTGATATTGTGTTCAAATCATTTACTACTAGATTTAGTTTGTGTGAAGAGCAATGAAAGAACAATGCTTTTTTATACTTTTTTCCGCAATATTGCTTGGACACCTCCTTCTTTGCCAGACATCGTAGAACAGCCATCGAAACCCAAGCCCACGCATTTCTCGGGATCCAGTTCTTCGGTCGTGACAAAATCGTCAATGGCTTTTGCATTGGTTTTTGCGTCAAGGGCTTTCAGTTCTACAAAGCCAATAAATTCCTCTTTGACTTCATCGGACTCTTTTTCGAAATAGCGCAACCCTATGGATAATTGTTCCTTTCCAGAAATATCAGCGGTTTCATCTGCTAGTAAGCTATACGCGCACTCTTCCTTTACCTTATTAACGAATGCTTTCCTTTATAGTAGTCCACAATAGAGAAATGATCTCATTTTGAATCTGAACTGATTGGTATGTGGCATTTTTCTTCCCCTTTTCAAAATTGGTTTTCAATGACTGATCTCCGGCATCTATTCGTAAGCGGTACAAATCTTGCAGCACTCCCTCATCATGATGCTTACCCCGAAGCAGTAAATCGTGCGTATCAGAAAATGTCACACATGAAATTATTGTGGATAATATTTTTTTATTTTCTTCTATGATTTTCTAATTAAGGCCTAATTAAGAAGTCTTGGATCTATCTAGTATAGCGAATTAACGATACTACCAATTTTAACTAAACGTTAAAAGAGTATAGAAAAATTACACAAACTGACCTTCCTTTTGATATATTATAGCTTGTTCCCTTTAGTACGTAGGAAATGAAACCATATGATGTAGGGCTGTACTCTAAAGCTCTCTGCATCGCAAGAAAGAGTGGTGTTGCTTTTGAGAAGAGAGTAAACACTTCTAGGGGGGGCAGCTGCCCCCCTTGCCCCCCTGACGACGCCCATATATATATATATATATATATATAATATATATAGATAGAAAAATATATATATTTGCTTCTCCTATTATTTATATATTATATATATATATATATATATATATAATACATACATACATACATCATAATCATACATATATATATATATAATATATATATATATATAATATATATTATATATACATATATATATATATATATATATTATTATATATTAGTGATGCAGGTAACATCCGCATCCGTGGAGCATCCGCACATTAATAAAGATCCGCATCCGCATCCGCATCCGCACTTTGCCCTGCGGATGTTGCGCGGATATTTATTGTCGAGATTTGATAAAGAGTTTTATACTAAAAAATACTGAAGTGAATTTTAAACGCAAACTTTAACATGAGACAGACATGTGACTCGACTCAACTGTGTAATAATTGTAATGATGACTCCTGATCTCACAGCATGAAGTTCATAATAATTTGAGTCAACAGAGGCACATGAGATTAGGTATGCCAAAAAAATCAGCGCCTCTACAGCTTCTGTCTCCGATGTAATACCATTAATCTCAACGCTAAGGAAGCATTTTGAACCATCTTCAAATGAAAATGATGACGGTTTAAAAAGAATGAAAGATGTAATAAAACTAGAGTTAGAAAAACGCTTTGCTTCTGTGGAAATTAATGACCTTCATACTATTGCAACTTACTTAGATCCCCGTTATAAAAGCAAGTTTTTTTTTAACACAATATTAGAACAAGTTAAATCGTCACTTTGTGTTACAGTTGAAAAACTTCAATCCGACCAGTTTATTAATTCACCACACATTAAAAGGAAAAAAACGAAACTCTACAGAACCAACACCTTTTACAAGTAAATCAATAACAGATTCACTGGAAGAATTTCTACAGTCCATTATTAATGAAGAAACGCACGCATTACCAAAAGATGAAGTGCAAATGATTGAAAACTATCACCAAGAAAAACAACTAGGTACAAATGATGATCCTATCAGTTGGTGGAAAGTTAAGCAAAATGTTTACCTCACGCTTAAGTAAATTTGCAAGGAAATACTTAGCCTGTCCTCCAACTAGTGCTCCAAGTGAGAGAGTATTTAGTAATGCTAGACTAATATATGATAAAAAGAGAAATCGACTCTCAGCAGAAACGGCAGAAAAATTAATGGTTTCTCAAAGCACAACCTTCCCTATATTTGAATTTCATACTAGTGCAAAAGTATATAATCCATTGTAAAATCTCTTTCATTAAGGTCGGAGGTTGGTGGAGTGCTTTTGAGTTGGGGCCCTTTCCCGCACCCTGGTAACAATTATATTAATAGATTGGTAGCTAAAACTCGAAATATATTTAATATATAAAAAATATATTTATATAATATATATATATATATATATATATAATATATATATATATATATATATATATATATATATATATATATATATATATATATATATATATATAAATAACTATCAACATCCGCATCCGCATCCGCCCTTTGCCCTGACATCTGGTGCATCACTATATATATAGTATATATATATATATATATAATATATATTATATATATAATTATATATATATATATATATATATATATATATATATATATAGTATATATTATATATATTATATATATATATATTATATATATATATATATTTTGTCGATATATATATATATATATTATATATATATATATATTTATATATATATATATATATATTATATATTATATATATATATATAATATATATATATAATATAATATATTATATATAATATAATATATATATATATATAAATTTTACAGAGATAAACACCACCACTCATGGCAGAGCCTAATCTAGGAGGGGGTGGTACTCAATTAACGTCCCGACAGGACGGACCAGCCCAGGAGAGAATGCTCACATTCTCCCACGACCCCAGTTGCGAACCTGGGACCGCCCTCCGCTTTGTATGGCAGTGCTCTAACACTGAGCTACCGGGCGCTTTGAAAAAAAAATATAAATAATTATAACATTTAAAAAAGAAAAAATATATATATAACACATATACATACATAAAATACACGCATATACATACATAAATAATATATACACTACCATCTTAATAATAAATGCAACGAATACTTATATCAATAATTTTTTTAATACCAATAATTAATAATATTTCATCACTAACATAAGCACTATTATCAAAACATTAAATAACACTATTGATCACTAATCTACTTATTTAATCAACTATCACTGTTAGCACTATATCATTATTATTACTAGATTGTATATAACAATATGTTTGGGGGGGGGCGTCAGCTTCAGGTATTTGGATACGTTAAACCACCGCTGTGCAAGTGAAGACGAAAAGCTGTAGGATGTTCCGAGCCACAAGCCTTTTTAATCGAGAGTCCATTTGAGAGACTATCTAATTCTGGTGTCAGGGTTGCACAAACTTCTATGATATAATTATCAATATTCAAGCAAAAGAATTCTATTTTATCATTGATCATAATTATATTTTTGCAAAAGAAGACGTAACAATAAACATTTGTTACTTCATAGTTTTTAAAATTTGACGTTGATTAATATTAATTTTTCCTAATTTCTAAAATTTCCAAATTAATATTGCGAAAATATTTTAATTCGATTATTTTTTCAAGTAAAGGCTCTTCTGTCTTGGAAGTCGATCATTTCTATATTCAACAGTTCCTTTCATTCTTTATTCCAATCTTTTTGAGAGAGAGTATTTAACATCTTTTTAGATTCTTCTCTTTCTAGATGTTTTCCCTGCTCTTTTCTTTCTGTTCCTTCTAGTTGTAAACACATCTTGACCCAACGACACCCCAGAATGCATTATTTAGCAATTTTTAATATCTTTATATATATATATTATATATATATATATATTATATATATTATATATATATATATATATATATATTATTATATATATATATATTATATATATATATATATATATATATATATATATATAATATAATATATATATATATATAAGAGTGAAGATTAAAATAAAAAGAAAAAAAAATATATAATATAGAGAAAAGTTTATTTAGAAGAAAAGTTTACTATATATATGTAGAACATGAAAAGCATGTATTTTTTTTTTTTTTTTTTTTTTTTTTTTTTATATAATTACTTCTAGAGACGCATGCTTTGTCGTGGTACTTTTTAGATCGTGCAACATTTTTTAATGGTTTGCGAGTTTATATTTATTTTTTATTTTTTTTAAACTAATGGGAACCCCAAGGGTATACCGCACCGATGGAAGGAGTCGGGGTCTCTCGGCCTTCCGGGGAACGACAGGGTAGGACTATTTCCCCCCCTCCGGGGAGGGTCTCCGGAACCCCCGCTCTTTGGTATTTGGGTATCGCGGGGGTTCCTCCCCCTCCCCTACGGGGTGTGGAAACGTCCCCCCCTGTGTTCCCGGGGGCTCGAGCCCCCTACTTGCCCTTGTGTAAAATACTGTATATATAGTAAAGTATTTTACGGCGGCGAAGGGGGGGTCTGGGCCGTCGGGGGAACAGAGGGGGGGACGTTTTCCACACCCCGTAGGGGAGGGGCGGAGGAACCCCCGCGACACCCAAATACCAAAGAGCGGGGGTTCCGGAGACCCTCCCCGAAGGGGGGGAAATAGTCCTACCCTGTCGTTCCCCGGAAGGCCGAGAGACCCCGACTCCTGCCATCGGTGTGGTATACCCTTGGGGTTCCCATTAGTTTAAAAAAAATTAATAATAACTCGCAACCATTCAAATTGTGCACGATCTAAAAAGTACCACGACAAAGCATGCGTCTCTAGAAGTAATTATATAAAAAATTAAAAAAAAAAAAAAAAAAAAAAAAAATTAAATACATTGCTTTTCATGTTCTACATATATATAGTAAACTTTTCTTCTAAATAAACTTTCCTCAAAAGTCTATAGTTTTTCCTTCCTTTATGGTAACCTTCACATATATATATATATATATATATATATATATATATATATATATATATATATTAAATATTATAGAGAGATATATTTTTTAAATATAATTTATAAAATAAATAGTATAAATTTTATATTTTAATATATATATAAATATATATATATATATATATAATATATATATATATATATATATATATATATATATATATATATATATATATATATATATATATATATATATAAATATATATATAGTATATATATATTATATATTTATATAAAAATATATAATTGGTTTAGAGCGACAACTATCATCAATCCATATCTCAAAAACTACAATAGCTACAAGGAAAAGGAATACATTGCTGGAATGCTGGTCCAATTTTAGTGCGGAAAATGTAAAAAAAAAAAAAAAAAAAAAAAAAAAAAAAAAAATATATCTCAAAAACTACAATAGCTACAGCGAAAAGGAATACATTTTTGGAATCCTGGTAAAATTTTAGATAGGAAAATGTAAAAAAAATAAAAAAAATAAAAAAATTATTGTTAATAATTATAGTAATATGATTAGAGAGCCTATTTAGAGACCTTTTATTGGTTACTCGTTAAAATAAATAGACTTTCTATTAAATTTTGCTTTTTTTTTTTACTAAAGAATACCCCAAGGGTATACCGCACCGATGGCAGGAGTCGGGGTCTCTCGGCTTTCCGGGGAACTACGGGGTAGGACTAATTCCCCCCCTCCGGGGAGGGTCTCCGGAACCCCCGCTCTTTGGTATTTGGGTTGTGGCGGGGTTCCTCCGCCCCTCCCCTACGGGGTATGGAAACGTCCCCTGTGTTCCCGTCGGCTCGAGCCCCTCATTGCCAGGTGTAATACACTTTAAAATAAAATATATAAATTTATTTTTTTTTCCCTGTTCATAAAAAAAAAAAAATTTGCCAATATTATTATTTTATTTATTTATTTTTTTTTTTTTTACATTTTTTCAACTAAAATTTTACAAGGATTCCAAAAATGTATTCCTTTTCGCTGTAGCTATTGTAGTTTTTTGAGATATATTTTTTTTTTTTTTTTTTTTTTTTTTTTATTTTTTTTTTACAGTTTCCGCAATAAAATTTTACCAGGATTCCAACAATGTATTCCTTTTCCCTGTAGCTATTGTAGTTTTTGAGATATGGATCGATGATAGTTTCGCTTTAAACCAAATATCACCTATATATATAAATATATATATATATATATATTATATTTATATACTTATTATATATATATATATATATTATATATATATATATATATATATATATATTATATATATAATATTATAATATATATATATATATTTATATATATATATATAATATATATAATATAAATATATATTATATATATATATTGGCCAGCCTCTAGAAAGCCACAATCCATATCTCAAAAACTACTACAGCTACCGGAAAAAGGAATACATTGCTGGAATTCCTGGGCAAAATTTTACCGAGGAACTGTAAAAAAAAAAAAAAAAAAAAAAAAACCCAAAAAAAAAAAAAAAAAAAAAAACACAATTTTCGAAAACTACAAAAGCTACAGCAAAATGAAATACATTTTTGAATCCTTGTAAATTTTGGTTCGGAAAATGTAAAAAAAACAAAAAAAAAAAATTAAACATAAAAATTGCTATTTTTTTTTGGGGGAGGTGCTGGGGACTAGTATATATATATATATATATATATATATAGTTATATATTATATATATATATATATATATATATTATATAGTATATATTATATATATATATATATATATATTATTTGTAAAGGTTATTACAAGGCAATTTTAGGGGCTCGAGCGACGGGGAACACGAGGGGGGGGACGTGTTTCCATACCCCGTTAGGGGAGGGGCGGAGGAACCCCGCGCGACACCCAAATACCAAAGAGCGGGGGTTCCGGAGACCCTCCCCGGAAAGGGGGAATTACTACCCCCTAGTTCCCCGGAAGGCCGAGAGACCCCGACTTCTGCCATCGGGGCGGTATACCCTTGGGTATTCTTTAGTTAAAAAAAATTTAGGGCAAAATTTAATAAAAGTCTATTTTTTAAACAAAGTACGCAATAAAAGGTCTCTAGCATAGGCCCCTGCTAATCATATTACTATAATAATAACAATAATTTTTTTTATTTTTTTTATTTTTTTTTACATCTTCCTATCCAAAATTTTACGAGGATTCCAAAAATGTATTCCTTTTGGCTGTAGCTATTGTAGTTTTCAAAGATAAGTTTTTTTTTTTTTTTTTTTTTTTTTTTTTTTTTTTTTTTTTTTTTTTTTTTTTTTTTTTCCAATTTTTTTGACGCAAAGTTGAGTAAGATTTTTGCAAGGTATTACTTTTCCTGGTAGCTGTTGCTTTTTGAAATATGGATTGTGGCTCTTCTAGAGGCTGACCTATCTATATAATATATAGGCCAAGCGTCTGGATTTTAGCCGTCCATATGTATCCTTAAAAACTCTTTATGCTACAGTAAAAGGAATAACATTGCTGGAATGCTGGTCCAAAGTTTGACATTGGAAAATGTAAAAAAAAAAAAAAAAAAAAAAAAAAAAAAAAAAAAAAAAAAAAAAAAAAAACACAAAAACTAAAAAACAAAAGGGAAAAGGAAAACATTTTTTGAAAACATTTAAAAATTTCAAATAAGAAAATGTAAAAAAATTAAAAAAAAGAAAATTATTGGTTTAATTATAGTAATATGTTAGAAGGCCTATTTAGAGACCTTTATTGGTTTTCTCGTTTAAAATAAATAGACTTTCCTATTAAATTTTGCTTTAATACGGCAACACTAGAGGGGGCTCGAAGCCGACGGGGAAC
>JABUQX010082010.1:17500-27500 GCA_015478945.1 Trachelipus rathkii
CGCTTTACATGATGCTTTTAAGATTAGTAATGTCGTGGAGTAGAGTTATTATATATGGGTCTAAGGCTTCTTGATGGGAATCAAAATTTGTGATGAAGAGAATGGAAATAAAACCAAGTTAATATTCCCTGGAGTTTTTAATGATTTGTTCAAAATATTTCGTCTTAGTGGTGTGAGATAGGTGATTGTCTATGTTTTCTCTTTGGTTATTTTCAATTTGTATATGGAGGGGTTTATGAAAGATGGAGGTGGGTTAATGGCAGGGGATGGTGGGTAGGAATCAGAGTTTGTGGGAGTTCGTTTCAAAAAATTTAAGATTTCAAAATTTCCGACTCCGACTTCACTCTTCTTTCAATTTCCGAGGCTCCGACTCGGCACGCTCTCTTCGGAAAATTAGCCGCTGACTTCTCGCCACTCGATCCGACTTCCGTATTTTTTTCCACAATCTGGTTAGAAGGATGGAGAATGGAAGACAGTGGAGGAGGTGCCCTACCTATTATATTGCGGATGATTTGGTTTTTTGGTTGTGGGCGATCTAAGAGAGTTTTCTGAGGAGGATTGCGTAGGAGAGCATTTGGCCAGGGTTTGTAACAGGAGATGTCTTCGAACTGTAAGCTGTAAGCTAAGCAGTAAGTTTTATGGTGTCGAGCAGGCGCGCACTTCTAACCTACTCTAGCGCCATGGGGCGCCGAAAAAAAAAAGAAAACAATATATATATATACTATATATATAATATCTACACTACCTATATACTATATACTATACCTATACCTACTATAATACTAATACTATATAATATGAGTAATTTTTAGAAGATGAGTTATTTATTAGTAGGTTGACGCATTTAGTATCAATACTTTGTACATTATTGACTCACTGTATTCTCTTCAATTGTTCAAAATAATATAATGATTCAAATTATAACATGGTTTTTTTCGTTCTTATTGAGCACTTTTTCGTATTATATGTAAGCTAGAAATTTGTTCAATATATATTCATCGTAACTCTATTATTTATTTTAACCGGTATTTTGAAAAAAAAATATTTAAAATTTTCTCAAAAATTATATATATATAACAAGTATATATTACAAGCAAAGGTATGTAATATAAAACTGCTGTATGAGAGTAAAACTGGGAACGTATATATATAAACGTATATTATATATAATTTTATAATAATACCCTTCTAAGTTATGTGGAGAATATGATCTTTTCAAAGCTGAAATCTAGTTTTGTCGCATGGAAGTAGCAGAATAATAAATTAATATTATTATAAAAGAGGCAATCTTTGAAAAAAATTTATGTAGATATTATATTAATTACAATTGAAAGGCTATTTTGGTAATAATATATATATATATAAATGATGTTTATAATTGGGTGTATTATTTCATTCTGGTGCATTATCATTTACTTCATAAATAAACTATAAATAACATTTATAAAAATGAATATGTACATTATCTTGAGCCTTATACCTAAAATCTTATTCACGAAAAGTTCACGGATCGATCAGTATTTTTTAACATATCACAGCCTGACTTTCTAGCTTCGCCAAGATGTCTGGGTCACGTGTTTGCGGTGAGGTAAATTTGAATAAGAATAGAAAACTTTTCTGAAAATTCGCTTTATGCAAAACTTCGCCTATTTAATTCTGTTGACAAGTTTATTCTAGATTAATATGTATGTACGAGAGACCATTTCTTGTGAAGAACACGAGACAATATTTGAAGTATAAAGATTTCATGTATCATTATTCTCAGATACATTATAGTATTAAAAATAACATTCTTGATCCCTTATTTTTTTTTGCAACGAATTCACAGAATTTGTCACCTTTTTTCATTATGAGCCGCACAATTTTAAACAATTTGAATAAGTTATATAATGAGTTAATTATTATTCATAATTACCAAGCTTAGTTTTAAATTACAATTCCAATTGCAATTTTTTTTTCATACAATCAAATCTTTCAAGTATTGGTTCCTAATATTACAGACATAAAACGAATATTTTCATAGGGAATCATATTTTCAAAATTTTCTTTGGCCCTCTTGCTGGGGGATAACTGGTCTATCATTTTTATCTTCAGATATCAAGTTTAAAAAGACTACCCAATCAGCTCTCCAAACCTTCTTTTAGCCACTTTTACAGAGCTTCTGCTCGAGCTCGAGCACCAATGTCCACATAGTGTTTTGAGAAGTCTATACTTTCTTTGAAGACAAGATTCTAAGAATATCCCAACCGATGCGTAGAGCCCCACGAGAAAAAACTTATAAAGATTCTGAAGCACAAAGCAAAAACAAAAAAGCAAACCGCCTGTTTAACACATGTGGCACCCTTTTATAGCGCTCGCAGATCCACCAACTATAATTTAGATGGGAGGAATGATCTGAACATAAGCTGGTACATGATATAATGCAGTTGCAGACATAAAATTCAACCTGCGTTTTTGGACATCTGTATTCTTGCTCCTGTCAGGCCATGAATACAACGTGGACGGTCGACATATTGTAAACTGGAAATCCCCATTATCCATACGTTTTGACCCCCGTCGCTAAATGGACAGACTGCTTATGCATATAATCACTACCTGCCTTTGGAGAAACTCATTTCGATCCCAATGTGTAAGTTTCACGTTGGGGTTCTTTAACCTGTATAATCAGGATTTTAAATAAATCCTAAAAGCGTTCTTTAGGCGTACCCTTCTTTGCTAACGTATCTGGTGATAAAGCTCAGCTGATCTGATCTTTAATGATAATGTCTTGCGAGTGGCAACAAGACAATAATAAGAAAAAAATACTTCACTATACTCTCCTGAGACACTTTATTTTTCAACTATTTCACTAGTTAACTTTTTTTAGCTCATATAATTGGGATAAGTTCTTCGGAGTCCAAAGTGCTATCGTATAAACTATCAGAAGCGGATAAATACCTTTGCCCAGAATTTGACATTGGAATATGGTGATTTTTGTAAAAAAGGGTCAGAATCTGCCAATAAGTTTCTACGATAGAGCAGCTCATGTATAACATTTTCACCTTTCGAATTTCATAGGAGCCAGCTTATTTCATCATCACAGCGCGCCTCTGGTAATGGTATATCCGTCTATGACGCAAAGTCTTGCCTCTATCTAGTGAGCCCAATAATCTCTTGTAGTATTTCTCCAGTATTTTACTTCTTTTCATACACTTGAGTAACGATGAGACTCTGGCTTCTATCAATCTCTCCTCCATAATGACACCATGGCACTTTTAGCTCTCTTCTATGTCGCAGACATAACAATACGAATGTGAGCGAACCGCAATCTTCTTTCCGGATGTTCAGTCACTCTGTCATTCGCCATGCCTTGCAATCATTACCGTAAGATCCTTCTGGTACATAATGAGAATTACCACCATACACCCCGAGAGCTCACACCAAAGTTACACCACACAAGACGCATCTTAACGACGAAGCTTAAAGTCCACCAATTAAAATTATCTATAACGTTTACCAAACATCTTCATATCAAAACAGCTTTTTCTGCCCTTCAAACCACATAGGATAACTCTGGTTAAGAATCAATTTTATCTGGTATAAATTCCTTAGAGATTAAAAAAAATCTATGCTCTATGAATTTTGATTCTAACCCATCTTTAACTGTATAAGAGTAAACTTTCTTCCATTTGTCTCCTCGCGTGGCTCATCATTAACCTCTTTCCAATTGAATGGATCATAATTTACCTTGTATACCAAGATTCATTTTGTCTTTGTGTCTTCGTCTTATCCCCTGATCCACTATTTCTTCGGAGAAGTATATCGTAAATAGAAGTTCGATGCTATGTTTTCACGATTACTCTCCGTGTTATCGTTATCATCTATGATTTGAAATTACTTCAGATTCATTCGCACTCACTCACGACAGATTCATGTGTCTTTGTGATAAAGAATGAGTCTACTCCTGGTATTTATTTTACTTCATTTTTTTCTTTTTTCCTTTCAATTATTATTTTGATAAAATAAATTTCTTTTAAACTAAATAAATATTAATATATATTATATATTCTCCCTTTTTTAACACCACACAACACTCTCTAATATGTCATTCCTCATTTTAATCATTTCTTCTCACAACCCTAACACACGAACCTAAAAATTGTACTATCTGAACACATGTAACTTTAGATATATACCCTCTTATTTCAGAACACCGATAGTCTCACTACCACCATAACATAAACAGCAGCGTAAGCAACATAAACCCTCATGTAAGACCCTAGTGGCACTCCAAGACTTAGTCCTTTTAAATCCACCAACGATTTACTTGCACCGCAGCCCACCCTGCCATTCACAACTTTTCTACTACACTGTAAATAATATTCACTATAAATTTACCGTAATATATCACTTTTTATCTAATCCAACAATATCCTTAAATTATATTATAAAACTTATACTAAGTAACACTTGTTCCTGACATATCATAGTAATGCTTATATAGGCTTCATAATCAATACTATAACAATAACTTACTACACTTAGAGAAGTGGTATTCCCTACACTAGTAATTATATCACAAAACCTAATAGTTTAATATCACTATACTTACCAAATATTCTAATATATATTGTACGCGTTTATAAACAATTCATATATAATCACCTAACAATTACAAAACATACCTAAGTCCTTTTTTATCATTAAAAAAAAATAACTGTCCCACCACAATTTGTCGCGGGCCGCCTCCCAGAAATCTTTGCGGCTCGAGCCCAGGCGCAACATGGTGGCTCACCTCGCTCTAATACGGGCCATTGCGGTTGTGAGATAAAACAGTCTCTCCGGTTGTTTGCGAGAGTTATATATCGTAGACTGGTGGCGAGCCACACACTGGAACAAGATAGCCTACAACTTCAGAGTGATTAAAATCTTCTAGCTATATATATAGATATTGGGGATGTATAAAAGGGGGAATGGGGATGACAGGTGGTAGTAGGGGAAGTGTGAATGGGCAGGAAGGTGGCTAGGTGGCAATTAAATCGTTGGTGAATTGGCAAACGGGCTAAGTCTTGAGTGCGCTAGGGTCTTACGAGGGTATGTTTTTTAATAATAATGATAATATTGACAAATCTTAAATCAATACCACACAAACATACCACTATACACCAATTGCGTCCTAAAGATACCGTACATTAACTGTCTAAAGGAAACTAGTCTTAACATAGTTTAACTAAGGAGAAAGTTTCAAATATAAGAGGAAAGAGAGCTTTACTTTCTTCTTTCAAAGAAGCGGAAGTAACGATACAACGCAAGCTACTTTATTCAAAGAGAACAGGAGTCATAACAATTCAAATATCTTATGCGCGATTAACACTACTCTTTTGGACGCGAGTATATCGCCTATTTCACCACATCATATAGTTTAGAATAACACCAAAGGAGAAGAACTACTAATAATATCAAATTATATATATAACAACCCTATCTAGCCTATAACATTATCAACTTATATATATATATACGCGGCTTAATTAATATTTAATATAATAATATATTATAAATACATACATATATTACACTATTTTTATGATCAAATACACTATATTTATTCATTATATACTTACATAACATTAAGTACTTCTATAACTAGTTATATCAATATCATATAACTTATTAACTGTGTATTACATATATACATATAATACATATAATATTTGTTTATAAGCTTATCCGCATACAGTAATATATATATATATATCATAAAGACTTACCTAATATATATATATAATATCATATAACTAATATATATATATATATATATATATAATAATAATATAATACTACTATATATACCAATAATATATATATACATAATATAATATATATAATATATATATATCACCTAAATAAAATATATACCTTATATATAATATTATTATATTATATATTTATTATTTATTATATATTATATATTAATATATATATACCCCTAATATAATATAATATATATATATATATATAATTTATATATATATATATATAATATAAAAATATATTATGAGGTAGAGTCATAATATATATACTACATAATATATATATATATAACCCCTATATATAATACTCAAATACCCGTATAAAACTATTATCAAGTACTTCCATATTATCTACTAATCATATATAATCACTATATGCCATAATATATATATATATATAAGATAGCCTTTATATATATGAACATATATTAACAATATATAATAATATATCATAGTATATATCTATATATACGTATATACTAATATAAATAGTATACCACTAATTTATATAGCAATAATCCATAAAAAACCTATATATACAAATATATAAATTATATATCTATATATTGCATTATCACAATTATTTTAATTATCTTTTAACTTATATAAATACTCTAAATCTAATTTAGTATTTATCAATTAGGTATATATATAAGGATTGATCTACTGTATATATCCTATATTATCCTATACAATATAATTATACCTCTTATTAATTATCTATATACTATATAATAAATAATAATATATACTTACTATATATATATATATATAATATACCTATTACATAGGCTCCTATGCTAAAACTATTATATATATATATATAATATATCCATTTTACTTTATTTCATTATCACTATATACTATATAAATATTATACAGTTATATATATTCTTATATTATTATATATATATAATATATTATATATATATATATATATATATATATATATATATACCCTACTCATATACTATCACTTATATATATTTATAATATACTTATAATTATATATAATTATATCAGTATATATATTATATATAATTATATATTATATATATATATATATATATATATATATATATCACATTATTAGATCGATAAACCTCATTTATCAAAAATATAATGATATATAATAATAAGTAAACCAATAAGGCATTCCGTAGTACAGCGAAGCAGTATAATTATACATACAAAACTACCTATACTTTAATATAAACTTATATTATATATATAGTATAATATATAAATATAATTATAAATTTACTGAATATATAAATATATATATAAATATACGTATAATATCTCCTATATATAGTATATACTAATAATTCGCTATATACCCACTTCTATATATATATATATATAATATATATATATAATAATATAATATATATATATATAAAGCAATTACCTATTTATTTATTATTCTATATATCATTTTTATCATATCATTGTATAATTAATAACTACTACTATATATATATACTTACTAATATATTAAGGTATATAAGGTATTACCTTTATATATATAATATTATAACTATAAATATATATATATTATATAATATACTTAGTGCTTTATTATCCTTAGTATATCATCTACAATCCTACTATATATCACTATAATACTCTATGAGGAACTTAAGATAATTAATATACTTACTAATAATATATCATATAAAACGGATATTTTGTTATTAATACACATATAACTAATATAAATACTATATTTATATATCCTATATAAAAATTATATCCACAGTATATACATATTTACTCTAAATAAAATAAATTACAGGTAAATCTTCCTATTGAATTCCTATATATATACTATATATCTATATATATATATAGTGATAACTTATATCATATATATTATATATATATATACCATTTCATTATGTATCTATTATATATATTTAAATTAATTTCACTATATAAGTAATTATATTTACTACATACTATATTATAATAATTATATATATACTATACCTGTATATATATAAATTATATATAGTAGTATATATATATATAGGTATCAGTATTTTACCTATATACAATTATTATTATAATACTTTATATATCTAAATATATATTATTTATATATTATATATAGTGAACTATTATAGAGACTTAGAGAGAAAAGGAAATATATTCATTTATTTCATATGGAAATATAATTACAGATCAAATTACAATAATTATAATTAAAAATAAAAAAAATAATACTAGAACTATATATAATATATTAATAATACTATATATATATATATAATATACTATAATATATATATAATATATTAATATATATATATATATATATACACTTTACTATACGTATTATATATTTTATATATATATATATATATTATATAATATATATATATTATATATATATATAAGATATATTATATATATATATATTAATACATTAATATATTATATATATCATCATTATATATATATATATATATATATATATCTATATATATATACCTATATATACTACTACTATATATATATATATACTCTATATATATATATATATAGTACTACATTATTATAGCTATATATATATATACTATATTTTATATATATAATATATATATATTTATTAATAACTATTATACTATTATTATATTATATATATAATATATATATATATATATATTATATATTAGTATATATATATATAGCTTATATTATATATAATATATATATAATAATATATATATATATATATAATATATATAATATATATAATTATATATATATATATATATATATATATATATATATATATAATATATATATTATATATATATATATATCTATTAATACTAATTATAGACGTACTATATATATACTATTATCATATATACATAATAAATAATATATATCATATACTATTTAGTGATGGGGCACGATTCCCAAAATTTCCAGCCCGATGCCGATTCCAGATTCCCGATAGCCGTCAAAGTGCCGATTCCGGAAACGGTCCGATTCCGATCCATTTTTTTATAATATTAATATATATTAATTATTACTTATATATATATCTATACTATATTACTATATATATATATATATATATATATATGTTTCGTACCTAATTCTATCACTATATGTATATATTATATACAATTACTATTTTTATAACTTTTTATATACCTTGTATTATATAATAATACTACTATATACTTATAATATATATATAAAACTTATACTTATATATATATATATATATATATATATTAATTAATATTACTATTTATATATATATATTATACTCACCACCAACAAGATATACTTAATATATATATATATTATATATATATATATTTTAATATAAACCTATATATATATATATATATTATATATATATAATAATATGTATAGTATATATATTATATATATAATACTATTATATATATATAGTTAATTTATATACCCTTATATATTTTTAGTAATTAAATTACAATAATTTATATAATCATATATAAAATAATATTAATACTATATACTATAATACTATACATAACATGCACAATTTTGCTAACAATCAACACTAATTTAGATATTTACAAACCTTATTAAAATTAATGTTTATAAGAAATCTCTCTTATCACTTTATATCTTGCTCATAAGAAAATAATTTAGTTATAATTAAATGAGTAATATATAAACACACATGAAATAAATACCAAATATTTTAAAATCTTCTACAATAAATGAACATTTTTTTTCTTTTTTTTTGTTTTAAAAAAAAATTTCTTCATTAATTTATTAACAGTAAGATCCTGAAGCAAAATTATCATTATTATTTGTAAGTTAAATCATGACTCCTAAGTTTTAGGTCGCACAAACACAACATTAAGCATTTCTCCCCCCCCCGTTGTTCTGGGAGTGGCATCCCGGATTTTTTTTAAGGAGAATAAATTGATCCTACAATTCTGAAGAGGTCTTTCACTTTCCCCGGAAAAGGGGACGAGCTTGAATATTTTCTAGCAAGGACACCCAAATGCTGAAAAATAAGGTTCCTTTATTCGATGACCACCCACCATTGTAAGGGACTTTCTGAAATTTTACTATAAGTTTCCATATTTTTTATATTGGCTATTTTATTAATTTTAACGATCTTCAACTATTTTTTTCAAAATATAAATGTGCTTCTCCTTGGAATGAGTTTCTTTGCTGTTTTTTTAAGT
>JABUQX010082010.1:30000-34536 GCA_015478945.1 Trachelipus rathkii
AAAAAAATGATTTCTTTATTAACAAGCGGAGCCGAAAACTCAAATCTTCAGAATAAACTTAGGCACAAAAATTCGATAACAATAATAAATAGATAATTAAAATAATAATGAAATTTACCGTTCACGAACTCAAAAAAAAAATTAATAAAGGTAACTCAAAAAAAAAAAATAAAACACATGAAAACACTTGAAAACAAAATAAAGGATTAAAACAACAAAGTCATCGGCCAAAACTTCATTAATACAGACTGGTCAGAGTAGTAACAACTTAACAGGTCCGCCATCACAGTTTTAAGAGGGTTTAATTTCTGCGATGTGGAGAGATTCTAGAATGTGCAAGTTGGTTCTTGAAGTCGTCGTTTGAGACAATATAGAAAAATTAGTGAAATTAAAAGGATAATCGAGTGTGTGCGCATGATCAGGTATGGATGAATGAGAAGGGCTATTGAGTAATAAATTTGTACGTGTGGAAATACCTCTATGCTCATCAACTCTGACAGCGAGTTGGCGCTGAGTGCTACCAACATAGGAGGCATCGCATGTTTATTCCAAACATTTAATATATGTAAATGACAGGGGCTTGGAGAGCAGCAGGGATCTTTTCCTTGTGGTTACAGAAAGATGCCATTTTATGTGAAGAATTGAAAATTAATTTGGTATCAAGTTGAGGGAAAATATTAAAAAGAAAATGAGAAAAGTCTTTAGAAAGTTTTAATGTGAAGTGTTCATGGAAAGGCAAAGAAAGATATAGTTTTATTAGGAACTGAGGCTGTATGAGAGGGAGGGTTAAACCTAGAATCCAAAACTTTTTATGTATTTAATAACTAGAGAATGGGGGCAAAATTAGATCAAAAAAGTTCAATAAAAAACGAAATTTATTGTGCAAGTGTGTAAGTGAATGGTAAATGAAAAGCTTTGGGAACAGTAAAGTTTTAATAACTAATTGCATTTATATGTAGCGGAATGTGGCTGAAGAAGTTTAGACCCAAGCCAGTGAAAAGTTTTCTTCCTAAATATGGACGTGGTAAAATCTGTGTTTGTTTTCTTAATAAACAAGTCCAAAAAAGGGAGTGTGCTGTCAACTTCATCTTTTCACGGGTTAAAATGATGTTTGGTAATTGGGAATTTATATAGGTAAAAAAGTTGTGAATCTTATTTTTATTCGTAAACAGCAAGAATGTGTCATCCATTAAAGATGGTTTAAAGGAAAGGGGACAATTGTTTAACCAAAGTTGTTCATAGTGCATGAGATAAACATTAGCTAGGATGACACTCAAAGGAGATCCCATCGCCAAAGAATTAGTTTGTTCATACAAGGAGTGATCAAAGAAAAAATAGGTATTTTGAGTGGCTAGTGTTTTGAATGGCGTTATTAAATTTTGTAAGCAGTGCAACTTTCTAATTATTCAAAATATTGTTAGCAAAAAGTTGGCTGAAATGCCTTATCATGTTGGTGTAAAGAGATTCTACATCAAAGTTAGTCATAAAAAATGAGTGTAAATTTAAATTGGAGAGCCAGTCATTGAATTGGTATGAATTTTTTATTGTATATTCATTGATTGTGAACGGGGATAGAAAAGGGACCAAAAATTTAGCTAAATTATAGTTGTGTGTGTTGTAGGCTGTCAGGATTGGTCTAATTGGGATGTTATCTTTGTGAACTTTAGGTAGAAAATATAAAACTCCAGTGGAAGAGCCGTGCGCATAGATGTCATTAAATGTGGTTTTACTTATTTTTTCACTTTTTAGTAGCTTTCTTAAAAATCGATTAATTTTATCTTCTAAATTGAGTGATAAATTTATAGGAGATTTATATGTAACCTTATGAAACTTGGTAGTATCGGAAAGAATGATATTTATTTTATCAAAGTAATCTGTTTTATTCAGAAGAACAACGACTCTACCCTTATCAGGCTTACATATAATAATGGAATCATCCTGTCTAATTGCTTTTAGAGTAGCAAAATCGGACTTTGTAATCAGAAAAGAAAAAACTTTATCAGGGTTAAATCTGTAAAAATGTTTATGGGCAATTTGTTTTATTTTAAGGGTAACTGCTTTAAAATCTGATTTACGAGGTTCAAACTTCTTCAGTGAAAGTAACAAATTTTCAAAAGCCCCAAAATATTTTACGAAACTTATATTATAACAAGGTAAACTAAAATTTAAACCTAGTCTCGACAATTTTTGAACCTCGTCCAGAAAATGAAAATTAAAAATAAATCTACACAGAGATACTACATACTTTCTGATTATTATTTAAAGGAGGAATGAACTGATCAATGGTTAAAATATACTAATAATGTAACGACCTCTCGTGATACGAAGTACAGGTAATTTATTAGTAACAAATACAAAGTCAATAAACGATAACTTATTACGTAAAGTATCAAGGCAGGTTCGATATTGTGAAGCTATACGCTTGTGTTCCTTAAATTTATATGTTATCTCTTTATTCAATAATTTAAACTGGTATCCTCGATACACATTGCTATTATAAAGTCTCTTAGTAAAAAGCTTGAATCTAATAAACTTAGGAATAACGTTATAAGCCTTACACGTTCTTCATACAAGTAGTGATCAAAGAAAAAATAGGTATCTTGAGTGGCTAGTCTTAAAAGGGTTCCAAACTCTTTTTTGTCAAAACCGTGAAAATGAGTAACAGAATCGAAAATATTGTTTAGCAAAATATTCACGGCATCAGCTACAGGAATGTTGGTGTAAAGAGATTCTACATCAAAGCTAGTCATAAAAAAATGAGTGTAAATTTATATTGGAGAGCCAGTCTTTGAATTGGTACGAATTTTTTATTGTATATTCATTGATTGTGAACGGGGATAGAAACGGGACCAAAAATTTAGCTAAATTATAGTTGTGTGTGTTGTAGGCTGTCAGGTTTGACAAAAAAGAGTTTGGAACCCTTTTAAGACTAGCCACTCAAAATACCTATTTTTTCTTTGATCACTCCTTGTATGAACAAACTAATTCTTTGACGATGGGATCTCCTTTGAGTGCCATCCTAGCTAATGTTTATCTCATGCACTATGAACAACTTTGGTTAACCAATTATCCCCCCTCCTTTAAACCATCTTTTTACAAACGATTAATGGATGACACATTCTTGCTGTTTACGAATAAAAATAAGATTCACAACTTTTTTACCTATATAAATTCCCAATTACCAAACATCATTTTCACCCGTGAAGATGAAGCTGAAAGCACACTCCCTTTTTTGGACTTGCTCTAATAATGGGTTGCACCCCCCTCTGGCCTTTCTAACTTCCTCCAGGTGATTCGGCATTGAAGAAATGATCATGGAGATGGTCTCCTGCGGGATGTTGTCCCGTTCTTCCATTGCAAGCTCCCTGAGTGTGGATGGAGCATGTTCACGGGCTCGAACACGCCTACCCAACAAATCCCATACATGTTCAATGGGATTCATGTCAAGACTAATAGCAGGAATGGCCAGGAATCTGATACCAACCTGTTGTAGGTACCGTTGGCCGACTTGTGCAGTGTGCGGTCTGGCGTTGTTATAGAGTAACAAGAAATGGACGCCAATGAAGACCGAGAAAGGCACTACATACTCTTGAAAGATATCTTCCGCATACCTTTCAGCCGTTAACGATCCTCTGTTCACGATTTGCAGTTCCGTGCGCGTATCCAAACAAATGCAAGCCTAAACCATCACAGAGCTACCTCCAAAAGGAATCCTTGGGTACATATTGCAAGCATAATAGCGCTCACCTGCTCGTCTCCAAATTCGCCGACGTCCATCTAGTCCATGTAGTGTGAACCTCTACTCATCTGTGAAGAGTGCATTTCTCCATTGCTCGAGAGTCCAATCTCCAAACGCTTGTGAAAAATACAATCTGGCAACCCGATGCTCCCTGATCAGGAAAGGGCTAAAGGCAGACCTTCTACCAAGTATTCCACGTTTATTCAGTCTCTTTCTCACTGTACGCTCGGAAATGGGAGCATATCTGACTTAACGGAGCCTGTGTTGTACCTGTACGTTTGTTCGGAAACGATCACGAAGCACTACCAGACGAAGGAATCTGTCATCTCTCTCGAACGTTACCCTCGGATGACCTTGACCATGCCGCCTACTGTTGCTGGCAGTCTCCCTGAACCGACGAGGGATTCGACTGACTGCCGATTGGTGTACCCCGAGTTTCAGAGCCACCTGTCTCTGAGAATGGCCTGCTTCCGACAGTGTTATAACTTATGGTGCGTTCCTCTTCTCTGACGATGTGTTTGTCTATTGTGGCAGTATTGTCAAGTAACGACTTACAGCATAGGGTTTCTTTAGTTAGTTGGTTGGTATCTTGCTATCTTGTTCTCCTATGAATGAATGCACTTTCGGGATTTCGTAATTTGGCTGGTTGTCTTTACTATGTCATTTAGTTTCCTACACATTGTAGTAACATACGGTATATACATTTATAACCATGTCCAAAACTCCGAAGTAAGGTATAGCCCAAATAAAACCAAACCCTAGCCCTACATTTCCAAAAAAAAAAAGTTATTTAAGTG
>JABUQX010082011.1:0-25000 GCA_015478945.1 Trachelipus rathkii
TTCCTTTGTGGTTTTAGCCTTCACAAACTTCGCTTCAATCTACTTATTTAACTTATAATAATATAGCATATTAATGGTTAATATTAATATATCTATAATATTTAGGTATATATAATTATACTATACTTAATAAGAATTATTAACCTTAAACATAGTATATTTAAATATATATATCTTCATATATTATTACGTTATTATAACTAATATATTATAGTACATTAATATTAATATATAAATAAATTAATATATATTAATATGAGTAACATTAAGGCGTAGCGTTGCAAGGAATTTTTGGAGGGTGGTTATATATCATATTATTTTATATAAATATATTACCTATATATACCCATTTAGTTATAATATATGCTTTATTATATTATTATAATTATATTAATAATTATACCAATTCAAACTACTATGTGCTGTTATACTAATATTAAATATAAGTATAGTTAATATTATAAATATATAATATAATTATTTTAAATATCATATCCAAAGATTTTTTTCTCAGATATTTAATTAATATAAATTTTACACTATATATTAATATTTTATTACAATCATTATGTCTCATAAAAAATTATTAGGATTTAGTATCTATTTAGATAATTTCAAAGTTATATCCATATTGTCTTGTCTATACAAAGACAATCTACTTAATTAAAAATTAACTCTTCACTGGTAGATGCACTTTTATCGTAGACATAATTTATCTCTTAATGATCATTCATCGAGTGGGCTGACCTATCAATTTCGTTGTTCTAAATATATTTATGATGTATTATTGGTATAATGCTCAATTCTAGGGTATAGGAATACACGCTTCTTTTCATCGTCCATTACGATACTTTGGTTCTGAAGATTTAAGTAATATTTACTTGTCATGTGTGATCTGCAGAATTTTTTCATGCATAGTAAATATAAGATTGTTCTAGGCGAACTTATTGGCCGTAGTGTTAAAAATAAATTCAGGTAGTTGTTAAGGCAGAAATATAAATTTTTATTGCAGGTAAAAATAGCCTCATATTAAATTTATATGGACAATACAATATATGTAGGTATATTAGCAACTGTGGGTGGGTAATAGCTATAATATATGACAAAGAATATATTCTGAATCCATAATTCTGTATCTTAATTATTTCTATTTCACCTAATACTCTAATTGATATTGTGTCTCCACCAACTATGCGAAGGGTCAATAATGTTATTATCATTATATTTTGTATAGAACTTAGCGCGAATAGAAATATGGGTTTTTTCCTATATAATTACTTATTAGCAATTCATGTTCTCCCACGCATTTTGGTTGAGACTACTGTTGATGACTCGGGATACTACGACACTCAAAACAAGCGAACGCAGGAATATAATTCATTATAAATTAATCTATAGTATATAGTATATATATACCTTATTTCTATCTCATTTTAGGAGGGTTTATATTATACTACACCTCATTATGGTTATCATATACCTTTATTCAGTTTGTATATAAAATTAGTGATATGTATTAATATTTATTATATTTATTAGTAAATTATAAATATTAATATTCGTAATTAAAAATTGAAGATGGAATAAAGTGATATACTATATTTTAGTATTATTTAGTTTAAATATAAATTAATACTGTAAATACATTACTACTACTATAAATTATAATAATAAGGTTAATGATTAATAATTAATATATATTACTATCGTTATTATAGGATATATACATATATTTAGTATATAATAGATATATAAGTTTATAAGTACTACAATATATTACGTATATATACCCTTAATAACGAATATTTACAAATATATATCCTTTTATATATACTATAAAATAATAAATTTAAATTTTATATATTATCATATTGTATATATTATTATTATATATATATATATATATTATATTTATATATATTACCCTATTTAGTACTGCCATGTTTGTTCTTAGGACTACATATAGTCGATAAATATGTATTTAATTACATTATATATATTTAATAAATATATTATATATTATATAATATATTATCTCCTATAACTAAAATAATATACTTCATGGATAATAGTATATAACCTATATACTATATCGTAATATATTACTCAATTATATAAAATATACCTCACTAGTAGTAGTTTATGTATTCCATTGGTACATCTATTAGTATTAAATCATATTATTTTATATATATTGTGTAAAGATAATTGCATTAGTTATATATAGTTATACTGTAATATATCAATATTATGCTCAATCAAGATATTATTATCTGATATTTATTAAGTATATTATATATATAATATTATAAAATAATTATATATATATATAATAACTAATGAGGTGTGATTTATCACTTTAATACTATCTACTTATTATATTACTGAGTTACCTAAATAACTAATAAATACATAAGTTATACTTATTATATATTCAGTTAAGCAGTGAATAGAAGGTTGTGCAAGAACCAAAAAAGTGAAGACACAATTCTCAATCTTGAGTTGGGGAATTTCCTTATAAAGCCAGGTGAATGGGACATCGCACCTAGTAGAAGACAATCAGTTTTTTTAGATACTTGGAACGATTTATTGTGGCTTCGAGGCATGAAAGACAGTATGCATGGTCATAGAGGGGCCTGAGGTGAAAGAGATTAAGCACGCCGTTAGAGATTATGCGAAAATTGGGAAAGTTTAGACAAGCGAAGAGTCAAAATGAAGATTGTCCGCGAAGTGTGATATTTTGTTTCCAGACTCAGTTCTGTAATAAGTAATTTGAGAGTGGCGCAAAAACGAGCGCACTAAAAATGAAAGACCCAAGAAAGTAAGGTTCTCGGGTTTTTAACGGGAGAGTGAAAGGTTATTAGACGCAGAATAGGTTTGTGTTGGTATAGTCACAGTGTAAGAGCTAAGAGTGAATGGTTCTAGGGAAATATGCTAGGAGAAGGGATATTCTGTTCGAAAGGAGTATCAAATGTTTCGTTTCCTGATGGGACAATAGCCAAAATCCAAGGGTAATAAGAATGTATCGTTCATAGTGTTTAGGGAATGATGATAATTAATAGATGACTAAGAAGGTTTTAATCCGAGGAGTAGTGGTAGTAATTACACGGTCAGAATGGGGTCTATACCTCTTCAATGTTGAAGGTGTGGGTTGATGGCAAGTATTATTAGAGCCGAGTATAACGCAATAGGCGTGAATTAGAATGGAGGGGAATGAAAGAAATAGAATTACCGCAAGAAACATGGATCACTTGGAGATAGATAGTTACGATTCAGATATAGGAGTTCCGTTCACAGGGGTGCCACAAATTATAACATGAACAAGCCTTGTGAACGTTTAGCAAATAATGCCCAGGACGGGAGCATTCTCCTGTATCTGTGCTTTATTAATAAAGGCAGCCCACCGGTGATAGAGTATATTGTACATATATTTTATATAGTATTAAATATAATATATATATTAATAATAATATATATTAATTATATATTATATATATTCATTTTTATTATTCATAATTATTATATATAATTTATAATATATTCTATAATATAATATCTATATAAATATTATAATGTATATTTATTAACTATATATATTAATATATATAATTATATAATATTTATTATATATATAATCTAATATATATATATATATATATAAATATATATATATATATATTAATATATATATATTAATAATATATATAGTATATACTTTAATTAATATTATAACATATTATTATCTTTATATATCTATATATATTACTATATACTACTATATTATATCTCACATAATTAATTAATGAGTACCTACGGGAATATCGGTTCTTTTTAGACTATTAATTATTTATTATATACTAAAACTCTTTATAATATTCCTATATTCTATTAATCAGGAGTTTACACTTCATTCCAGTGGTATTTACTGTGACTCGCAACCGCCACGTTATCGAAAAACCATTTGGGTCCCTTCTCTCTCACACAATAGTAGGAGAGCTCAACTCTAGTCACTGCGTTGTCTTTTGCAGCGAGCTTGTATCGATTGTCCCAACCTTTTGTTTAGTCTAGTCTAATTAAGATAAGTGACAGCGCGAAAATCCCTCGTATATTCGATATCCTTGTCTGGTCTACGCATATTGATTTCATATGGAAATAGAGTAGATAACCACCATTTAAGGTAGTTTAGCCATTATGAAATCCTTTATCACTTTATTATACGTGGGATGATTAGCATGGATTGACGGTTCTAAAATCTTTCTCGGAGGACGGGTGATGTCGGTTAGTTCGAGTGGCGGAGTCGGAGTCGTGCCAAGATCCGGTATTTCACGTCGGAGAGTCGGAGTCGGAGTCGAGTAGGAGTCGGAGCATCGGTAATCTGCTATCATTACAGTGGGTGGGAATCGGTAGTCGTGAGAGCTCGATAGTTGGAAGTCGGTAAGCTATTATACCTGAATCTGGACGCACCCACAAGCTACCTGTATAGAGAGACGTTCTTAACGTTGGATAACGAACATTGACGTCGGTGTAGACAATCTATCTACATAGGCGACCACGGACGGGGTCCCACCATTTCTAAGCCTGGAGAATTAGGACTACCACACTATTGGGCTGCTACGTTGGAATATTTTACATAACTTTTTAATTTTTATAGAGAATATACGGCTCTACGCGCGCGTCTTTATAGACCAGGTAATAAACGCTGTTTTATGTGAGGAGGTTGAGGTCAGAGGGGTTAACTTCTATTCCACGGATCCTCATATGGATTGTTCAAAAGCCTAGAGAAACCCACCCTTCAGCGCACCCGGAGGCCCGGGCTATCTCTGAACTCTTTATTTCGATAGCGCACTCAACGAAAACAGCTTTATCCACAACATCAGGTAGATAAGAACGAGGCTTTCTGGAGGAGTATTTCTTCTATGTAAATCTCCAAAGCGCGGGTCAAAATAATAAAGTACGAGAAGAAACTATATAATATTTAGTTGAAAGTTATTTATAGTTAGTAACTATTTAGGAAGAATACACGAAATTAGGTAAATAATAATATAACCTTTAACATAGTTGAATAGTCTACTGTATATCGAACTTCGACTAAGGATATGATTTAAAAGTGTTGGAATACTAAAAAGCAATAACATACTCAAAGAGGTAAGAAAGTTAGGAATTGCGGCCCCCAGCCCCCGAGATTAATCTTGGAGAATGGTACGACGTTTGGGTACATATAAGGTAGTATTGGTATATTAAATCATACAAACACAATATATACACAACTAATATTAAATAGAGATTAGCCCTAAGAGTGTAAAAAAGGTGAAAGTTACTTAATTATTTTTATCCTAGATATAAGAGAATGTTTTGTAATTTATTTATATATTATACTATTATTTTATTACCGATATTTTTGTTTTAGTCCCTTTTTCTTATTTGGAGATCTATACATCTCTTTCGGAGTAGGTGATACGCAGACAGCAGAAACAGGTATATCGACGTGAAGCAAACACCCGTCTGTGAGTCGTAGACAGATACTCCCACACTCATTAGTTATTTGGTCACTTGGCGCTTGGTTGAGAGCCCACTTACTAGCGGTCGTATTCAGCCTCTCTACTCTCAATTTGGCCTTTTTTGGCTGCATGAGGGCCCATTCTATATTATCACTAATTTCCTGACGATACATGGATAGTTGTGGTGTGCTCGTCGAACCTCTATCTTCTGCAATCATCTTGTTCTTTCTCTGTGGCGAAGGCTCTTACCTGGTCTCTTCTGGAAGGATTCTCGAAGGAATGTTGGGGATGGGGGTGGCGGATATCTAGAACGAGATCAAGGGACAGCTATAGGGGCTCGGGGTTTAGATGGTATATGAGGGAGGTTGCATTCGGTAGGATAATATGGCGTAAAGAGTGTAAGTTGGGTGTTTGGATGTGACGTGGAGGGCCCATAACGAACCTGCACGGACGGGGGAAGATGTTGTTGTAGATGTCTATGGGATGGAATGTGTCACATGAGCAGGGCTGGCGCGTTTGAGGGGGGGGGGATTTTATCTTCAGTCGGGGGGGGCAGAGTATTTGGTGGCATGGATGGGTGGGGGTTGAGTGTTTTCTGGAAACTTGTGTCTCTTCTTCAAGGTTGGGTAGGGGATGGGAAGAATAAATGTCCTTGTCGGGAAATTGCTGGATGGGGGGTTGTTTAGTACATCAGTTGTTTATTCCTAAAGGGCAGTTGTTTTGGTGTACTTGTAAATTTGGTTTAGCTTGGAATTGGTTGATATGCTGGACCATGCGGGGGGAGCCATTTAGTTTATAATTTTGGTTCTGAGAAGTTGTTTGTAGGTTGTGGTAAGGGGGTGTTTTCCGCTGAAGTTGTGTTGAGAGAGGTTTCGGAGGGTGTTTAATTTTCATTGGGTTGAAGAAGTAATTTGGTCGATGTGGGGGGGGAGAAAGTCATATAAGTGGTGTCGTAAGTGAATCCTAATATTTTTGGGGTTTATTTGGTGGACTTTTATGGTTATTTTTAGATTGGATGGAGTGAAGATTGGTGCCAGTCAGTGGTTAGGAGGGGATGGAGGATTTAAGGGGGGAAGCCTGTCATTCTATTGGTGATTAACCAAATTTCTAATAAATTGTAGGTATTCTTGGGTGTTTGGGTGGCTGTATTTACAGTTGGATGTGGGAAATGAGAACTGATTGTGTCTGCCGTAAGTAATTAGTTTGGGGTGGGATTGGTTGGTTGAGGGTGGGCATATCTTGTGTGAAAAGATTGTAAGAGGAATGGAGAGAAGAATGGAGGCCCTGTGGTACAAGCCATTTTGGTAGTTATGGAGTTGTGAGAGGGTGTTAAGGAGACTTTGGCCGTATCGATTCTGGTGAGAATTTGAGAGCCATTTTTTATCGTTGTTTTCTAGGGGATATTGTGTATAAGGATGTATGTGGAGACAGTGTCAAAGGCTTTGTTAATGTTTGATGGCCGGAGTAAATGATTGTGTGATGGGATGGTTGAAGCATTAATTACTAAGTTTGTGTGCAGGGGAGTGAGGGCTGTTTTGTTTGTTGATGATTGCTTTTAAATCCGTGTTGGAATTTCTGGGAAGGTTGATTTGGGGTTTGGTTTTAAATAAGTTTTTCTTCAGCAGTTTGTGAGGTGGAGAGGAAACGACGAAATTGGGGGAATTAATAAGGATGGGAATTGGGGTCTTTTTTTTTGGGTTTAAAGTTTAGGAGAATGGTCTGTTTGCTACAGATAGGAGATAATATAATTGGTTTCCAGATTTTGTTAAGTTTTTTTTGGATGAAAGGAGTTGCTTTTTTCTAGGTGTTCATGGGAAAGTTTGAAGATTGATCTGGTCCTGGTTCGCTGGTGATTTTTTTAGGTTTTGATTGTCTCGATATATCGTTTGGTTTGTGAAAAAGGTCGAGAAGAGTAAGAATTGAGGTTGAGTTTTTTGAGTTGTTTTTATTATTTGAACAGGATGTAGTTGTATGAAAGATATTTGAGTAAAAAGATGCGGGCGCGTCTGCTTGTTGTTTTTGGAAGGAAGAAGGTTGGAAGAAAGATGGGAATTCGTGTGAGGGAGGGGGGTGTTTTGCGAGTGTTTAGTTTGGATTACTGCCAGGTTTTCTATTATTCCATATATATAATATCTGTCACGTTAAGTAATGATATTATGTTCTTTATAATATTACTGTAAGGTTATTATGTAAATATGTATTAGTTAGGGTATAGTTGGTAGGTTATGAGTCAGTAGAGTTAGGCAAAAATAATCAGAGAAGGCGAATTTAGTTGTAAATTAATTTGGGAGTTAAAGGTACCTGTATAAGTTATTTATTCACGGACGGAGTTATTTATTTGTTTATATATAATTAGTATTGAATCTGATTATTAGGGGGGATTCTGTAAGTTTTCTGAGATGTAGGTTTTCTATATATAATAATATATTATATATATAATATATACTATATATATAATATATATAATTATATAAGTATATAATATAATAATTTTTTAATAATATTAATAAAATATATATATATATGTAGTAATATGGGATAAGCATCCATAGATAGAGGTTTATTCCTGCGAAACGCTGCTTGTTAATTTATCATCGCGTGCCTGAAAGGCATGCCGAATTGCTAATATTTTTATGAAAACTTCACTATATAATCACTAAATTATATTGTATATACATTAGAGATTCGTCGCGAGTTGTGGAAGGAACAAAGATATTGAGATTGTTGACAGAATAAGGATCCAAATGAAGACTCGAAATAGTGGCACAATAATACGCTGCAATAGATGGAGCATTACAGGTTTAACTGTTGGCATCAACTTACAGTAATAGTTTCGTAATCCTA
The DNA here is from genome assembly GCA_015478945.1 of Trachelipus rathkii. Classification (NCBI taxonomy): domain Eukaryota; kingdom Metazoa; phylum Arthropoda; class Malacostraca; order Isopoda; family Trachelipodidae; genus Trachelipus; species Trachelipus rathkii. The sequence goes on from JABUQX010082011.1 coordinate 8,343, forward strand.
ATAATATGTAAAACTGAGTGGTTTCTGCTAGGTAATAATGTTATATTGCTACAAATAACAATAAAATGGACGACGTAATTATCAAACGAAATTTCCTAAGCTTCACTAGGAAAACGCATAAAACTTATCTCAGAAAATTCGAATGGGACAAGAACGTACACAGGATTGGCCATTACCTATATATACAACGAACATTGATGTCGCCGAAGAAGTCATTAAACATTTATGCGAATAAGTTCTAGAAGGGTAAAACATTATGAGTACTGCAAGAGTAAGTTACGTTTATATTTATATTTTATAGTGATTAATTTTACTGCTATATAAGCTTCGGCTATATTTAGTCATGGTAACTTTATAATTATATATATATATATATATTATATTATAATATATATATATATATATACCGTCGGTACTCTTGCCTTTAATCATGTGAATGACTATATCGTAAAGATAGTTTATGATGAACTGTTGTACACTAAAACAATATAAATAAAGGTTATAAATTTTTAACAAAAAAATAAATATAAGAATTTTATAAACACGAACACATTTTTAGAAATGGTGTAATAGAACTTGCTACTACACCCAGTTTTCTTCACCGCGGCACTACTTGTATAATTCGATATATATAGTATAATCCTAGATATATTATATAGTATTCTATTTAGGAAGACTAATCGAATATAGAGTTTCTTTGAATAAAAGATTAAGAATTATAAATATAATAAAGCATCAACCTAAAGGGAAGTGAATCATTATATATATATATAATACCGTAGAATAATAGTTTATTACTTTAACTTTTTTTAATTGCAGTATTTAAATATATATAATAGGGGGCTCAATTCTGTGAAAAGTTAATATATACCAAAGTCCACCCAAAAATTATTATGAAAATATGTTTAATCTTTTATAAATAGAATAATATAAATCAGTGCGAAATATAAACACTTGGTAAATGAAATAATTATCAAGGTATCTTAATTGGTAATTAAAAATAATGTACTAATAGATGACACAGACATGCTCTGGGATCAGATATATCGAGAGTGGAAACGAACATAATATCTACCAAATTTATATGCTCTCATTATATTCAAGCTATATATAATAATAATTATAATAGAGGAGAATAGAAAGGGCTTACTTAATTTCCACTGTCCCAGCCGATTTTCATGAATTATACTATGTAATTAGGACTGGTGATAGATCGGTTATTTATATTATACCATATATATATAAGGAAGAGATTTAGATGAATCATTAATTATGTATAGTAATACGTATTGGTATATAATATGAAAAAAGATTTAAGTAGATGAACGAATGAACCTGAGTGGGAAAAACGTAAGTACAAGATTAAATAGTGAGGTAAATCAATAACCCTAGAAAAAAACTAATCCCAATTGTTTCTGATTTGGAATAGAATATAATCATATATTAATATACTATAAACTACTATATTGAATTTATGATAACCACAAGGATAAGTATAGAATGAATATATACCTAGTAAAAAGAAGTAATTCAAGTATAGTAATGGTAATATCTACGTCTATATACTAAGAAAAAATGGATTCTAAATAATTAATATAATTACCATAACATAAAGCATAGAAATGGAATTATATCAAGGTATGTAAAATCCCAATATAATAATGAAAGGATAGGTAATTCAGTAGTATTAATGAATATCAAGACAGATCATACTGTTTAATAAAACTAATGTAACTAAATATGTATTGGACTTTTTAAATTAATTATCTATATACTTTGAACATTAAAGCAGGACAAGAAATTTATCTAGCAGATTGATGTAATTAGTTTTATAATAACTACACTAGGTAGTTCCAGAGGGTTCTTAAAATGGATAGAATACTATAACGATGTTCAATATTGAGCACTTTACCAAATACACAACATATATAACATAGTTAAAACTGGTGAACCAAAGTAGTGTGAGTTATACTATATCTTTAATTAAATTAAATAAATTTACATATCAGTTTATTATTGAATATATATATTTACATAATTTAAAATAATGATGTTAATTAACATATAATATAAAACAATTTGCGGGCGTAGAGACTGGGGGGTGTGTTCTTGTGGGATGAGTCAGAACCCATTCCTACTAAAGAAAAATATGTAATTATAAATTTTGTTCATAAATATTAATAGTTTTAGCAACGTGACTTTGAACAGCTAGAAGGCTTATCTAAACATCTCAATATGTATTTTATCAAGTTATTATTTGAATGCTACAACTATATAAATCATTATATATGGTATATATTAATCACATAACTAATCTGAGTTAGGTACTTTATTGGACTTATAGTTATATTTTATTTATTTACAGTATTTTACTTTTTATAATATATATATCATATATATATTATATATATATTGACAATGATATTATTTTATATATTTATATATACTGAAATATAAAATAATAATAACAAACAATAATAATAATTAATTCTGAGTTGGTGTGAAATATATGCAGTCGTGCACACTCTAAAAGCTATTTATAAGATATAATAATAATACTTATAATATTAATATCTAACAAGGCTGAATCAAAAAATGGTTTAAGAATAAATGGTCCCAGATACTGTTAAAAAAATATATACATTTTCAAAAATATATACTATACCTATATTATATATATAAGAATCAAATAATTGACGTATTGTCCCAATTGAAATCTTAATAAATCGAAGGGAATTATAACATCTTTTATATTATAAATATATATAATATTAATATAATATATATTAATTAATATATTTATATATAATATATAATATATATTAATATTTTATATAATATATATTAATAATATAATATTATATATATAATTAATTTATATAATATATATATATATATATATTATATTATATATTATATATAAATATATTATATATTAATTATATTTATTATTATATTTATATATATATATATATAATAATCTATAATTATCTATATTATTATAATAAAAATAATATATTATAATATATAATATATATAATATATAATATCTATAGTTATTAATAATATTAAATATATTTATATAATATTAATATATATATAGTATATATTTATATATATATAATATATTATTATTAATTTTTATAAAGATTCTTATTATGTAATTATACAAAATAAATAAGATTTTATATTTTTATATATAGCATAATAATAATAATAATAAAAAAAATTTAATAATTATTAAGGGCTATAGCTTATAAAATGAAACTTTCAAAATAAAATAATAATTTATCAATACATAATCATCGAGGTTTCAATGTGTGACGAGCGTGAGCTTTCGATCTAACGAGATCTCCTCAGACGTATTAGTAGAGAACTACAGCGGTCATACAGCTCCATCTCTCTCTCGCGCACGCACGCCGCACACAACACACATACAATAACACACACACACACACACCCCACACACATATTATAATATATAAATATATAATATTAAATCTATGTTATATATATATATATATATAATTTATAATATAAATAGTAATAAATATATCAAAATAAATAATTTTTTAATTTGAAAATGATATATTTATATTGAAGTTACAATTTTTTTTTTTTACATTTATTCATAGTTAACAGCAAAGTCATAGATTTCCAGTACGTATTTGTATGTTCAAAATGTTTTTTTAACCTTTAACAATTACTTTTTTATTCGAAATATTGTTGAAAGTATGGGGCCAGAGTTCCCTGATCGAATCATGGCCAATATTTTGATTTTGGAATCAGACCTTCCACGGCTCTCTCTTTTCTCAAGTTTGTTTATGGAAGAATATTGTTGATGAGTCATTTGTTGTAATTCTACATCTTTCTGTTTCCATTATGTCCCCTCCCCCTTTTCCTCAATTAATAATTTAACCCCCTTCTATCAAATTTCTTTTCGGCGGAGTTAATGGATGCATTCCTTTTTTGGACATTCTAATAATTAAAAGGAAAATTTTAATTTTTAAAGTGATGATTGTGTTGACAAATATAATCAATTTGGCTCTCATTTATTTTCTTCTTCATCACTCTTCACTTTAAATATGTTATTTTTTAAACATTTATTATTTTGAAGAGATCGTTCAATTAATGTGATCCTCCAATATGAAACAGAAGTAATAAATTTAATCCGAAAAATTTAGAAAAATAGCCTATCAACCAATTTTTTTATTCATAAAAGTACAAACGCCTTATTCTAGCTTTTTTGGATTAAGAGAACAAAATTTCTAAATGAAATTAGTCTCATCTCAACCTCAACCTTGCCATTAAATTTATGTTAACTTATTTTGATATTCTATATATTCATTTTTCCGGAATACTTCACAATTGATCAATAATACCAACTAAATTGAAAAGACTGGGGGGCGGCTTAAAAATTCCTTGTGAAATTTGTGTTTAAGACCCTGGAAAGGTCCGATTAGAAAAATAGCGTGGGTTAAAGAGAATGACAATGCCCATATTTTAGACATCTCTCACAAGAAAGCAATAATTAATGGGACAGTGAATTTGTTTGTTAACTAAAAGGAATAAACTTAAACAATTATTAGAAATTTTTTCATTTCACTAAATTAATTATTAATATTTTCGTATTTCGTATCTTTTACTTTGATCTAATAAAAAAGAAATTTTCAATATTCAGAAAAGAATTTAATATTATAACCATTCCAATTAATTATTGTGAAATATTTCTTTAACTAATATTAACTATTATTCATTTTCATTTTCATATCTATTAATTTTATAATTTTTAATTTTTGTTATATTATATTTATTATATTGTAAGTTTGAAGGAGGAGAGCTTATCGGTACTTTAGTCTCGAAAGGACGTAAATTTAATGTTTTAATTTATTAATATTTTTATTTTCCCTGTTTTAGTTCTTATAATTTTTAAATGTTATGTATATCTTTACATATAACTGTTGTTGAACAGCTGTTTCAAACTACTCTAAGATTTTTTCCAATATATATATATATATATATATTATTATATATAAAGTACGATTAACACACCCAAAACCTACATACAATAAACTAATAATCTATTAATATAATATTATGTTATAATTTGCATTAAAATATAAAAAATATGAAATAAAAAAAATATAGGGATTATGAAATTCATTACTATGTGTCTTATTGAGCATCACTATGGTTACAAAAAAAATAACAAAATATTACAAGAGGTAGAAAAGCAAAAGTTGAAATTTTGATAGAAACTTGATGAAAAAGCAAGAATAAACAGGGTGGACAACATTTAAGGGCTGAAAGAGAAAAAGGGTAGGCTTAAAATTATTAATTGAGATACTGCAAAGCAATATAAGCTATTGAGAAACTCAAACAGGCTATTGAAGCAAAAGTCAACTTTGCCAAAGCAAATTGAGAAAATCAAAGCAAAGTACAGAATTTGAACTTCAATCAACATTAGGAAGATATTGAAGACTACTTAGTACCTTCTATTTAATCAAGAGGTTATTAATTTCACAAAGAAGAACCTATTGAGGTGAAATTACTAGCAATTGACTAAATTAAGCTCTCTAAAAAGCCAAAAAATACTTAGTAATTAATAAGAAGCTATAGAAGAAACCTGAGGACATCAAGAACTCTACAAAGCTAATTCATCCAGAAGAATTAGAAAAGGATTTCAGCTATTTAGAGCCATCTTCAAGCAACTTTATTGATAAAGCACAGCCCTACAATTTGTAATATGAGCCATCCAACCTAAGCTCAGCTATTTCTGAAATCCAATATCAGTAATTAGAAGGTAATAGTTATTTTTATAGGTATCAATATAGTTGGTGTGAATGTGGTATTAATTTAAAAAAAGTAATCATCTATGAGTTTTTTCAAAACAAAAGCTAATGAGGACAAAAATAAATAAAAAATTCCAAAAATAATAATAATTTTATTGAATATTTTTTTAACATGAATAACTATTTTTCAATGTATAAATATTGTTTATTTTTTAGCATTTAGCATTTATTTTAACTTTTATTTTATATAGTTTGTGATATTTTTATATTTTTAGACAGTTTAGTTCATACTAAGCAAGAAATAAAACTGTGTTCTGAGCTGCGTATTACAACCCTAGTGTATGACATTTCAACAAAGTTCTTCTAATTAGATGAAGAAGACAGAAACTGTCACGCAGATGTGAGGAATGATCGTCCGATCGACAAAAAAAAATACGTAACTATTTAAGATAGAATAAAAATAATAAAATAAATAAAAAATATATACAGGTAAAATTATATATATGAAATATAAAAATTTATCTGTATATAATAAATTGTGTTAAAGTAACATCTTCCTTTCATTTTTTTTTATATTTTAAATCAAACCGTGGGCCGGAGTTGAATAAATATTAGTTTTATACTTTTTTTTTATAATAAAAATGAGCAAATACGAAAATGTAGATGAAACTGAAATAACTGAAGGAGGTTTTAAGGTTACTTCAGGTTATATTACTCTGTTACTATTAAATTAACATTATTAAAGGAAAATTATGGCATGCTTTCATAAATAATTTAGACTTAAGTTTCGAAATAAAATCTGATGAATTACAATTAGATGCAAAAGTAGAATCTTTAAAAAATTACTTGTAGTGAATTAATAGAGAATCTGTAGAGTCAGATAAATACAGACGTGCTTCATTAATTAAAGCCATATTAATGATTAAAAAGTGACATTTCATACAGAATAAATATGGACCCAAGGATAAGGACACAAGATATGTGCTAGTAATATATTGATAAAGTAAGTATAGCCAGTGCAAAAAGCAAAATAGCGCAATTCTTTGTTGCTCGAAATTGAAAAAAGTAAAATAAAATTACAAGAGGCACAAAACAATACTTGGCAAAAAAGGGGAACTAGAATTTAAGATTTGTACCACATGTAGTAATATAAAAATTTAACAAGTTGATTAAATTTGAACAACAAATTAGAAAGTCCAATTTTCAGTAAAAAAAGGAGAATAAAATGTAAATTTTTCAGAACAAAATTAATAGTATAGGTGAAAATAATAATCAGGAGTCTAAACTAGTATAAATTTTAAAACAAAAGTTAGAAGTGAGTATTAAGAATCTTTTCAATATGTGAGCCTGAAGTATTCCTGGAAAGGATCGACAATTTAAAGTTTTTATGCAGTTTTAAAACACAATATAGAAGGAGAATATGAAAATGAAATGACAAGCTTTTCCTATTTAAATCATATCACAGAAGGTAAAGCAGAATATAGTGAGAAGTTTTATGCATTTGGATGAATATAAGTTATAAAAAGGCAGTAGAAAACTCGAGAAACAGTATCGAAATGAACAAGTTATTTTTTGACTATGAATGAAGTTAGAAATTGGAATGAAATTAGGAAGAAGATGGTGAAGCCATGGCAGAATTTTCTTTTATTTCTAGACTTGATTAATAATGCAATGGGAATATTACTCCATTGAATGAATTGAATTCTTCTTTGATTTATAGAAATATTAAAAAACTTACCTACAAAGCGTAATAAGTGGAGAAATAATGTTGATAGTATGTATGAAGAAATAAAATGGGTAAATTTTAGTACATTCACAAAGTTTGTTGAAAAAGGAAAAGCAAGGATATGACACACATATTGGAAACTTGGCATTGGGTACAGAAACAAAACAAATAGATACAAGGTGAAAAGGTAAGCACTTTATACAAAAGAAATAATAATGACCATAGAAATAATAAAGAAATGTTAATAATAATAATAATAATATATAATAATAAATGGAATAAAAATAATGACAATAAAAATAAGAATAATGGTAATAATAATAGTAGTAGTAGTAGTAATAATAATAATAATAATAATATATAAAATAATAATATAATAATAATAATAAAAAATAATAATAATTATATAATAAATAATAATAATAATAATAATATAATAATATAAATCGCAGTTTTGCAATTTTGTAAAACAAGACAATCATAGTATAATTACAAATGCAAAATTCTAGAAAAACAAAGTCAAGATGAAATAACAAAGTTCATTAAAGACAACAAATTATGCTTTAAGTGTCTCAGATCAAATCACTTTAGTAATAGACCAGAAAAATGTTAAAGATGTATAAGCAACATCTAACATTTCTGCATAGATGAAAAAGATAGTACCCAATTCAAAAGAAGTGCAGAAGCTAAACCCGTCACCAAAGCACCACTGTGAATTTAGAAGATAAGATAAGAAAGAGAGAAAAAGATCAGGTGTACAACAACCCTTGCTATAACAAAAGTAAGTAATAGAAAGCTAATTTATCCTGCGGTGCCAGTTAAAATCAAAGGGAAAGATAAAGTGATTAAGACATACATGGGTCTACATACATATTCTTCAGCATGTTTTATGGATTTAAATTTAGCTGCAGAATTATGTATTTCATATATGAAACCTCATAAAGATATAGATATAACTACAATGTATGGGCAACATAAAATAAAAACATACATTCTAAACAATCTAGAAATTTTATGATACTGAGATGAGGAAATCTGAAACCATAAATAATGTATACTGCAAAGAAAATTGGCCCTTTAAAATAGAAGAGAGTCCCTCTATCAAAGGTATAAATGGATTAGAATATTTGAGTCATGTGCCCTTAACTTCATAGAATCAAAAATTGGATTATTAATAGGATGAATAAAGTAAATTGTTAAAACCCATAGAAGTAGTAGAAGGTCATTATAACTATCCTTTTGCAGTTAAGTATTCATTTAGATGGGCTTTACAAGGTTCAACACCAGATGGTATCCCAGCATTTATTGAGCTTAAGATGTCCTAAAACACACAATACAACACAGAAGATGATAATTGTTGCTTGAAAAATATTGCTTAAGAGTGTTTTCTGAAAAGAATCCTGAACACGTCTGTGACAGTGTAGAAGATATAAGTGGAAAATAAGTTGAAAATACATTACAAAAGAACAATTACAGGTAAATTTTAAAGTTGGTTTACCATTTCAAAACGAAAATCAGCAATTTTCCCTAATAACCAAATAAGATTAGCAAAGATTGTACTCATTAAAAGTGATTTTTGCACAAGATAAGAATATTGTTTGTACAGTATGGGATAACATAAATGACATGTTAAACAAATTTTGCACAAGATTCTAAAAAAATTGGAAAGGAAAAAAATTTTAATTAAAAAAAAACAAATGAAACCAGAAATTTTCCCTTTAATTTAACCATCAAAGCGTAAAATCATCCAAAAAGAAAAATTGGAGTAAAGTATCAATGCAGCCTTCAATACAATGGTTTCTTTAAATAATAGTTTTCTTACAGGTCCAGACTATATTTCCAATCTAAAAGGCATCCTTTTGGTTCAGACAAGAAGAATATGCTTTCATAGCAGATATAGAGAAGATGTTTTATCAATACAGGTACTGTGATACAGATAAAGATATAAGCGCTTCCTAATGTTTCCCAGATGGTAATTTAGGATACAAATCCAGAAGAATATAGAGTTAAAGTCCACATATTTGGAGGTGTAAGCTCACCTTCAATTGCAAATTATGTCTTGAAGCAAACTACAAATTAATTGACAGGAAAATTCATAATCTGCCAAGATACCATACTTAGAAAATTTCTATGTTGATGATTGTTTAAAGTCTGTGTAAATCAGAAAATTCGATAGCAGTTTATAAAGGTTAAAGAAATTTTGAAAATTAGTGGTTTTAATCTGCATCAAGTAACTAGTAATTCAAGAAATTTTTAAGAAAATAAAAATACTTAGTTTTTAAGTAAATGATTTTAAAAGAAATATAACTTATCTTTGGATGATTGCTTCACAAAAGTATTAAGTCTTAAAGCTGGGACCAGAAAAGATTTTTAATGAACGCTAGAGTTGATATTCAAAATTAAAACAATTGACAAAAAAAAAGCCAAATTCAGTTGCATTTTTTCCATATATGATCCACTTTGATTTATTAGCCTGTACTAGTAGTAGCTAAAAAGATATTTCAAAATTTATGCTATAAAAAAGTTAATTGGGATGATGAAATTCCATCTGATATAAAAAAAAGTTACATAAAATGGCTAAGTGATGTTAATAAGCTAAATGATTTTCAATCCCTAGGCCATACAATCCAAATTGTCTAAAGTATAAAAGTGTAGAACTATATTATTTTTCAGATGGTTCACAAATTGCATATGCAGCAGTAGCATATATAAGATTTATTAGAGAGAATGATGAAATATATTGTTCATTGGTGTTATCTAAAGCAAGTTGATACCATTAATAAAATTTTTGAACGATTAAATTTTTGAAAACGTGAAATATTGATATATTTTTTTTCTACTTATTCGATCAACATCAAATTTTCAGGGCTTGTATAGTTGGGCTAGATACACCTTTTTTTACTAAGATAATTGTTTTGTATACCCCAAAGAAAATTTAAACAAAATTTCCACAAAATTTTTTTTTAAAATTTGTTCCAAGAACAAATTCAAAACTAATGCATATACAAAGAAATTATCTAAGTAAAAAATGCGCCTCTCCTTCGACTACATAAGTCCTGAAAATTTCAACCACTTCGCTTAAACAGAAAAAAAATTATCGCAATTTTTCATTTCAAATTCAAAAAAAGTGGGTTTGGAAATTGGAAACGGGTGAGCACAAATTAAAAAAATCGAAAAAGTACTTCCGTACTTTTTTAGATAATGGACCTAATCTATGCATATTCAAGTTTGAAGTCATTATGGAAAAAATTCTGGAAGTTGATTCGATGAATGTCAAAAACATGGGTTTTGAAAATTTGAAAATTCTGAAAGAATGACTACAGACACAGAAAAACACTGGAAAACAACGTTTTAGAGGGCAAAAAAAGCTACATTTTTTCATGTGATAAAATTAAGTTTTTATTTTAAAATTTACGAATTTCATGTACATTTTTAGGTGGGCTGAAAATGGGGATCAGCACCAGCTCAAAATAGACACTAGCCCTTAAAGGTACAGATAAAGTGACTAAGACATACATGGGTCTAGATACATATTCTTCAGCATGTTTTATCGATTTAAATTTAGCTGCAGAATTAGGTATTTCATGTATGAAACCTCATAAAGATACAGATATAACTACAATGTATGGGCAACATAAAATAAAAACATGCATTCTAAACAATCTAGAATGGTGATATTGAAGATGAGGAAATCTGAAACATAAATAATGTATACTGAAAAGAAAATTGGCCCTTTAAAATAGAAGAGAGTCCATCTATCAAAGGTATAAATGGATTAGAATATTTGCAGTCATGTGCCCTTTCAACTTCATAGAATAAAAATTGGATTTATTAACAGGAATGGAATCAAGTAGTAAAGTTGTTCGAAAACCCTAGAAGAAGTTAGAAGGTCATTATAACTATCCCCTTGTTTGCAGTTAAGTATTCATTTGGATGGGCTTTACAAGTTCAACACCAGATGGTATCCCAGCATTAATGAGCTTAAGATGTCATAAAAAACATTTAAAAGAATATGATATTTGCTTGAAAAATATTGCTTAAGAGAGTTTTCTGAAAAGATTTCAGAAGTTTGTGAAAGTGTAGAAGATATAAAGTGGAAAAATAAGGTTGAAAATACATTACAAAGAACAATTACAGGTAAATTTCAAGTTGGTTTACCATTTAAAAAAGAAAATCAGCATTTTCCTAATAAAAAATCAAGCATTAGCAAGATTGTACTCATTAAAAAGTAAATTTGCTTTAAAGTTCAATAATCTTTTGTACAAAATGCTGAAATCATAAATTAACTGTTTAAACTACCTGTGGCAAATTCATTTCAGCTTCGGTTAAATTTGAGCTATATCAGGCGAAGATTTCGGTCGGATTGTCATCCTCCATTAAGGCACTCGCCATTGTCAATTCACTCACCTTCACATACAATTGTAATTTTGTTTCTTCACTAGGAAATGATAATAACGTAGCTTTTACCATTGCCGTCTTCGCCTCTTTGAAAGCTCGCTCTGCCTCCAAGCTCCAAATTATTTTCATCGTCGAAGCAGGCCTTTTCTTCAGCATATTGGTTAGAGGTTGCAATATACTGGCGGCATCCACTATGTTTATGTGGCAAAAGTTGTGAAGGCTAAGAAACGCCCTGAGTTGTTTAATATTGGTCTGCTTTGCAACATTCACTATTGCATCTATCTTCTCCTGGATAGGCAGAATTCCTCTTTCGCTAATATTAAATCCTAAGAAGTCTAGTTCTTCCACTCCCAACAAGCATTTCTTTGGATTTAAAAATATTTTCATATACTTCAATCTATTGAATACTTCCTCTAGCATTCCAATATGCTCTCCTATCGTGATGCTAGATATAAGTATGTCATCTAAATAAACGAACACATTTTTCAAGTCACCAAACAAGATAGAGACCAGACGTTGTCAAGCGCTCAACGAGCTCTTGTGGCTCTGGATCAGGTATTTAAAACTATAATTGCCGAATGGGCAGGTAATTGTAAAATATTTCTGTCTTTTCTGTGACCGGGATGTTGTAGTTAGCTTCTCTCAAATCCAGCTTTGACAGTATCTTTCAACCTTGTAACTGGAAGAGGATGTCCTTGATCTTAGGCAGTGTAAAAATTATCTGAAATGGATCTTTGGCTGAGCAATCTCAAGTCAACTACCAAGCGAACCCTCCCTTCTTGCTTCGGGAAGAATGATACAGGAAACAGCCAGGGGCTCTGAGCGTGTCTTATTACTTAATTGTACTGGCTCACCTGTAACCTCAATGCTGTAGGGGTAATTTTCAGCCAGCTCATGAAGGACCTCCCTTGTCAATGGACACGGTTCATTCTTCCCTCCCCCCTTTTCATTCATAGCATCACTACCGAATTGTGAAAGAAACGTGATGTCATTCTTACAACCACTACTACAAACTATCCCCCCCTTATTCTTATAAGTTGAGCAAATGTATTGCCAAATTTCCAATTGGTCACTCTTTAAATTTGAATTTGAACCTTCATACGGGTTAAAAAATATTTCTATAATTTTCAGCTAAATTATTAATTAAATCATTCTAACAGGGAGGCACATCCATATAAATAAAAGATGTAAGGAAAATAGAAGCTTTATTATCAATCGAAATGCTATAGTTTGTTTAGTTTTTCGTCAAGAAAAGCATTCCAAAGACGTTGATATTGAAGTCTGCTGCAAAAACACATATCGTACAACCTTCCCAAACCTATATCAAGTTTAATATTATTTCTTTCATATACATTTATAAACCCCCCGCTCGCAGCCTTTATGGTCCCAATGGGGATACATTTCCTATCTAATGAAGTCAAGGCAGCTCCGAGAGTCTAAAAGATAAGAATTATCATTATTTTAATCCAAAATATAGTACAAATTATTGAACCCTGTTCTTTGGGTATTAGCGGCAACTTCTTCTGAGTTACGAGATACCTCAACATTTGAATTGATAAACAACTTACAAGTGGCACCTCTTAATACTAATGATTCTTTACCTCCTTTAAAAGAAAGATAAATTTTATCATCTCAAAAACTAACGCAATTTAATTCTAAAAAATGAATTTCACTTTCGTTTTCTAAATCTATATTTAAGTTCCTATTCTTCTCTGCATACAGAGAGTCACAATCTAGAGCCAAAGAGGACCAAGTCTCCATCAATCACCCCTGTTGCACGATAGTGGGAATGGATAGATCCTCGGGGGGGAGGGGTGCGACTACCTCCCTCTCATTGACACTTTCCGTTATCATGGTTACAACATCGTTATTAATATTATTACTTCTAATCTAGTCATCGTAATTAATATTTCTATCACTACTACAACTATCAATATAAATAATACTTCCATTATTATTATAGTCATCATTATAATTAGCATGTCCATTATCATTATAGTTGTTATTATAATTAACATTTCTATTATTATTATAAGTATCATTATAATTACCATTTCCTTTATTATGATATTTATTATTATAATCGACATTTCAATTATAATTATTATAATTTTCATTATTATAATTACCATTACAATAAACATTTCTACTATTATTATAGTTTTTACGATTTTTATTATTATTAGAGTTATAATCATAATAAGAGTTTCTATTATAATTATCATGATTTCCATTATTATAGTTACCCTTAACATAACCATTTCTACTATTATTTAAGTTATCATTATAATAACAACTTCTATTATTATTATTATTATTATTATTATTATTATTATTATTATTATTATTATTATTATTATTATTATTATTATTATTATTATTATTATTATAATAAACATTTCTACCAAAATTACCTCTATAATTACAATTAAAATTTCTTCTCTCAAAATTTAATCTAGTTACATAATTATTGTTGGGCGAGTGTTTATAAAAAAATTTATTTTCAAATACCTTATTCTCTTGAATTGCTACCCTCTTTAGGCATAGCGATTGAATCGTAGGCTACTCTATTCGTTTTCCGACATTGAAGGCTTAGAGGTCTGCTGGCCTTCACATTTCTAAGCGTGGTGAAAGAACCTCTTGTGGAAATAACACAACCCCTCCTTTTATGCCTCTGCCGCGGCGATGTCATATGTTGAACGGTTGAAGCTTTTCCTCCTTGAATTTTGATCATCGTTGGCGCAGGAGAGTTTCTTGAAATCTGGCACACTGTTTTCCCCAGCTCCATGAAACTCTTAGCAAGTGATCGCATTTCTTCAGCAGCCTTTCTCTTGTGTGACTATTAGCCGGCTGATTTCTCTCTCATGGGCGGAAGATTCCCGGACTGGCCTAGTGACTCTTCTTTCAACTGGCTGGATGGCGTTTAAAGTTCACCATCTGTTTCTCCCTCTACTGTAGAATTGAGGGGCATCGCTTTGGAGATAAATATTACTGTAGATAATATCGGCGAGTGCTATTAACTCATCGAAATCATTTTTCTATTTCGTCGTCATGAGGGAGATTTGCAGTTGTTCTGGTAGTTGTAATAAGAAAAGTTCTCGAATTAATTTCATATCGTTGTCAGCCAGTAGGTCGAAATTAGAGATTCCGACCATTCCTCTTACCCTATTGACGTAGTCGGAAGGGAGTTCACCTCTCCTCATTCCTGTTTGAAAGAAGATTTCTTTGATTTGTGCTCTTAATGAAGGTGCGTATAACTTCTCTATTACCCTCACCAAGTTGGTGTAATAGCCAACTTTCAATGGGAGTTTTAATGAGCTCGCGATCTTACTCGGAAAAATAGATGCCAACAGCTAGACTCTTTCTCTGGGATCGGTGACTCCATTAACATTGAAAAATTTTGTCGCTTGCCGGAGCGCTCCGAGGGTCATGTTGGGTGAACTGACTCTGTTTCATATTGGGATGAATTGTTTTCTTCCTCTATACCCTCGGGGGAATTTGAAATTTTTATTATTTTTTCACAATTTTTCTTTTCCGCTTTAATTTTCATTGTTATATAGTCACTGTTTTTAAATTTCACTGTTATAATTTATATTTTTGTTTTATTTAATTAATTTATTTTTTAATTTGCCTTGATTTTAAATATTTTTTTTATACCTACTTTCACTTTTGTATTTTACATTTCAGAAGTTTGATCGTTCAAGTCACTCTGTTAAGGTCACCAGTTTTGTCTTAACAGATTTCGGTTGGAGACAAGAGAAATAATAAATGGGTCTTACTTTGTAATTTTATTACTTAATGTTAATTAAATTATTTGCGCATCGTTAATGTTAAAGATTTAAAATAATCATCGTCACAATAGTTCAAATATAATAGGAAGTAAAATAAAAGTAAATTAACTTATTTTAGAATATGCCGATTTTATTGGTGTCCCGTGACAGGCGCTATTAAACGCCCTTTCTTCTGTAACGTAGGCCTCAAACTAAAACCTCCCAAGTCTCTTTGACCCTCGAGACTCCCTTCTGGGCATCACTATCGTGATTAGCCATTACAATATTTGAAAGTTCTTATTCAAAAGTAAGACCGTTAGAGGTCTCTTGCATAATGAAATAACTCATTTGAGTTCCTTTGTGTGCAGAAATTCTTTTGTGAGTGGTGTTTACATGACTTTTTAGCAAATGCACACAATCATAGTGAGGATCGGGGATTCCGATCTTTGCGTGTATATTTATAAATATAAATATATAAATTTATATATATATATATATATATATATATATATATATATATATATATATATATATATATATATATATATATATATATATATATATATATATATATATATATATATATATATATATATATATATATATATAATATAACATATATAATATATATATATATATATATATATATATATATATATATATCTATATATATATATATTATATATATATATCTTATATATATATAATATATATATATATATGCTCAATATGAATGTATATAACCAATAACCTGCTTCTTCTTTCAATAATATTAATAGCCTTAACCAACATATATGTATATGTACTATGTATATATATATATATATGCATATATACATATGTATATATATAATAATAAATAATATATATATATCAGCTCTATCTTTTTATATATATCTTTCTTCTTTCATATATATAACAATAATAATATATAATAATAAATATCATAATACACATATATATATATATATA
>JABUQX010082012.1:5000-15000 GCA_015478945.1 Trachelipus rathkii
ATAAAATTATCATTTATATTATAAATTCACAGATACCATATCCGCCTTTTCCTTTGGGCACGGATTAGTCCTATTTTTAATGTGTTAAAAGCATTATTTGATAACGGCTATTCTTCCCTTTTTCGTTTCAATTTTGCATAATCTTTTATATTTATTATGTAATAATTTCATTTATTTGACCAACTTTCGCAAAAAAATATGAAAATATTATCGAAACATTGTGAAATTTGCAAAATAAGATCGTTTCTATAATGTCAACTCGTGCTGAGCACGAGAGAAGCACGAGTGTAGGAGTCTCCTCTGATATATATATATATATATATATATATATATATATATATATATATATATATATATATAAGATATATATATAAATATATATATATATATATATATATATATATATATATATATATATATATATATTATATATATATATATATATATATAGATATATATATACATATAACATATATATATATATATATATATATATATATATGTGTATATGTATGTATATATAGCATAACAATAATAATAGCTGCTCTTTAAATCAGCTGCTGCTAATATATATGTCTATCATATCTGTAATAATATTAGTATATATATGTAATAATATATGTATATATATGTAATAATAATATATAACCAATAATATGTATACAGCAATAACTATTAATACCAACCAATAATATATAGCAATAATAATATGTAATATATGTATGTATATATATATATATGGAAATATATAATAATATGTATATAACAATATAACACCAATAATATATAAGCATAATAATATGTAATATAACCAATAATAATAATAATATGTAATAATAATAATAGCATAATATGTAATATAATAATAATAACTAATAATATAATAATAATAATATATATATATATATATATATATATATACATATATAAGTTTGAGCATGTTGATTATGCACTAAACATCGTACTTTTAGAGAGAATGATATAGAAGAATATTTCATTTATCTGTAATAAAACTTCACCCAAATATTTGAGTTGCTGTATCCTAAAACCAAATACGGTATTCATAATGAAGTATTCAATTTCTCAGTTTGACGCTCACTTTGATGTATAAGCTTATTAATTTTTATACAGAATGTAATCAAATTCGTAGAAATGAAAAACAAATTATATATATATATATATATATATAATAATAAATTATAATAATAATAACTTAATAATAATGTAATATATGTATCTTAATGTATATGTACAATATGTATAATATATAATAATAATAATAATATTAATAATATAATAATATGTATAATAATAATATAATATAATAATAATAATAATAATAATAATAATAATATATATATAATATATATAATAATAACCAATAATAATATATTATGTATAATAACCTATTTACTATATAATAATATAAATAATAATAATAATAATAATAATATTTATATATATATAATAATAATAATAATAATAATATAATATAATAATATAATATGTAATAATATATATATATATATATATATATGTAATAATAATAATAATAATAATAATAATAATATGTATATATGTAATATATATATATGTTATATATACATAAAAATATAGTTCTCCACTAAATATTTGAAATTTGAACAAATATTTATGAATCAAATCGATTTCATTTAAAGAAAACGAAATAAAGAAGAAAAATTGTTTTAGATAATTTTTTTTAGACTGTAAAATATAACAATTTTATTATGGAACAAAATACTTTTTTTCACTTTTATTATCTATGTTTATCATAACAAAGTGTTATTATTTGATACCTTTACTACAATACAATATCTTTGTAAAATTGTTTTTCAATTTATATGTCTTTAGCTTTTTTTTAAAGATATTTTGTAAAATATGGTTTTTTTTAAATTACTTTTTCCTTTTCGTGGAAACTGTATAAAAATTTATTTTTTCCCCTAGTTTATTTTATTTTAATACTTTAAAGAAAAGTAATCGATTTTGTATCGGTGTGTAATTTCCTTGAATGTTTTAAAATAATTTTAATGAAGCTTGATATGTAACTCTTATTTACACATAAAAATGCTCCACATGTCCCATATATAAAAATAAATAAGAATATAAAAAGACAGCTAATTCGGTAACCAACCGAATAAGATTAAAACAGTTGTTGAAAATTTTTTCACTTTTCAAAATTGTTCGGAATAACTTTCACTATTACCAACGATGTTTTGTGCTCCCTTGGCAGCTTATTATTATTATTGTTGATGTTGGATGTTGGCCAGTTTTTATTTATACATATATTTTTTATCTGAGATGTCAAATGCTGGGAGTGACTTTATCCAAAACTGCCTACAAGTGTGATTTTATTGTACTTGAAACTTTCTACCGCTCAGCAACCTGGTAGACTTTACTCTCCATGGAAGAAAGTAAAGAAGACAAGGAGTAATCAAGAACATAACACCTTTAGGGTAAGCAAGTATGACCTAACAGGCTTTTCTTTAGTTTTTACTTGAATCACATTTTAAAAAAAGATATGCCCAAATAGGCAGAAGGTTCTAATACATAAATTTACAATAATTTACTTTAATCAATCATAGGTTCAATCATAGCCACATTGACTCTCAACATCAAGGGTCACATTCTGAAGCAGTTTTTGATTGTTTTTCTTGTAAGTTATGCCCCATCTATGTTTAAGAGTTTATATATGTTTAAATATTTAATGACATACAAGAGTATTGAGTGGTTCCTGGAATGAGACTCCAAATTAAAAGACTTTAATTTATATTTTCAGCTTGGGGCTGGTTGCTGCTATGATGGAGCTTGGTTGGCATGGAGAATCCAACAAATTTTGTATTTGCATAAACATAAATTAAAATGTAAAGTTAATTTAAAGTAATTAAAAGTAAAGTTTTCTCTTTATTTTATTATCTTTATAGTTAAATATTATTTTGCACAGTCACGATTCAATAAAATATTTTTGATGTATTTCCTATCTTAATTTCAATAGTAATTATTATTTATTTCTTGATTTTTGTAAATGGAACCCCTGGCGGGACATTTGCCTAACTTTCTTTTTAGATTAAAGCCTCCAAATCGTGCTCCTGGTTATTTGATTTATCTCTTAGCGATATACTGGTTTAAGGGGTTGTCAATGTTGAGAGTGTAAATAACTCTGAGGTAGCATAGCTATTAAATTATGTTCATAGTGAAAGGATTTAAGGATGAACTAACGATGAACTAACTGTGGTTCACGGGATGTATATATTATATACTATATATTATATATATTATATTTTAATAATTTTGATCATGGATTTATATGGTCCACTAGTAGAAATAAAGTATATTATATATTTATCGGATAGCCCTTCCAAGGAATTAATTTTGGTAAAAAACCTTATTAGTAGGAGTGGGGCCAAAAGATCCTCTTGTGCAAAATTAATTAATAGTGTTTAATCTAAATTAGAGAGTCTATCATTAGAAGAGAAACCTTCCTATTCTATAACTTTAAAAGAGTTTACATCAGAACTTAAAAAATTAAATGAGTTAATATCTGAGAAATTTGAACTTTGTCCAGAGTATGATTTCAAGAGGCAATAACAAATTGATTTGAAAAATTCAGATTATAAAGTGATTTTAGGTATCATTATAAATACTCTTGATATTTCACATCAAAATCAAAGTCAGTCACCTCCTACTTCAATTAATTCCCAAAATGTATAATTTCCCCCTATAGATTTACCCACATTTGATAATCTGCCAGAAAATTTAAATCAATTTCTTTTTTCATTTGAAAGTATCATGAGTAATCGTAATTTTTATCAATTTGAAAAGTACAGGTATTTGGTAGAGCAGGTATCTGGTCCTGCTAAATCATATATTGAAAGCCTTAAAATTGAAGACCAAACTTAGATGTTGCTAAAAATTTATTAATTAATGCTATTTCTTCAAAAATAGGGCAACAATTTACAGAATGTCTCTAATATAATGGAATGGTTAAGTGAAGTTAGGGTCCTAAAAGATCAGATGGTCAGATTGGGTGTAGATGGCCATATTTTTATGCAATAATTTGTGTGGCAAGGAATTTCGGAAAAAATAAAAAATCCTTTTATGACTGTAAATAATGATGCCAAACCTGATTTAAATGCTATACTGGACACCTCCTTTGAGGTGCTTAATAGACTTAAAGAAAGCACATGGGAAAAAAACTGTGGTGTTTCTATTAAAAAGTCAGATATTCAGATTCATGATAAAAAGACTGAAAGCCTAGCATCTTCAGTAGATTTAAAAACAAAAAAGGTATCAAATAAACCCCCTAGTTGTGATTTATATCAGCATTTAAAAATTATTGGATATGATACTAATACTAATTTAATAGTCCTGAAAGCAGGATTAAGAAAATAAATGAAATTGGTGGGTGTATTTTTTGTAGCTACCTCAATCAAGATCAATCCATATTGTAAGTATATAAGGTTAAAAAAAACTTATTAATAAGAAATCAATTCAATAATATCTCATTTTTGTTAATTTATGGTAACAAAACACCTAAAATAAATGGGTACCATATGGTAACAGAAATAAAAGAGTTCAAAATGGCAATCCAAAAATGAGACCACTAGTAATGTTGTTGGCTTAGAAATTTCTTCATGCTCCAATGATGAGCCTTTTGATTTGGAAATTAATTCCCTTAATACAAGCCTCATTAGTAATTTTATTTTGCCCACTTTTACAGCTAAAACTTAAACTAATGAAGAAAAAGTAATATAAATATAAATAATAATGATATAATAATAATATAATAATAAATAATAATAAAATAATAAATAATAATAAATAATAATAAATAAATAATAATAATAATAATAATAATAATAATAATAATATAATAATAATAATAATAATATATATAATCATGGTTACTCATAGTATAATAATAATAATAATAATAATAAATAAATAATAATATAATAAATAATATAATAATAATAATAAAATAATAATGAATATAATATAATAATAATAATAGTAATAATAATTAATATAATGAATAATAATTGTCGTAATTTATTTTAAATTACTTCATTCGCCACTTGTGGCCAAGTTTTCCTTTTGGGTTTTGATGACTGGATTCGCGAGTGGTTAATTTGCGATCGTGATCAAGGGAATTGTGAATGCATTAAGTCATCGTTATTTCCTTTTAAAATTTTGTAAATAATAATACTTAATGATCACTTTTTATATAAAAACTAATTTATTTGAATGTCGTTAAGCTGGTGCTCGTGCGGGATATGTTCATATTTGCTACCGAAATTTCAGATTTCAAGTCGCTCTGCGAAATTAGAATAAAAGGAAAAGTATCTCTTATAATTGGGCTACGCCCTTGAAATCACAATTATTAATTTCATTTAATCAATAAATAGTTAGTCCCTAGTTTTGGGACCCTGGGTTTACGTTTAACCCTAAAAAATGGGGTTAAGGGCTGTAGCCCCCCCCCTTATTATTTTTTGTTAAAAATTTCACCGGATTCTTTCTTTACCACGACAATTCTTCAGTCTACTCAGAAATGTTTTTCAGCCATAAAGGAGAAAACGACAGACATCACCTGTACGAGTCAGCTGATATCGATACATATGAAGAGATCAAGATTAGGCAGTAGGAGTGGTCGTGCGTGTAGGACGACGTTATGTTACGCCAGCTCGGCGAAGGGTTAGCCTGCGGAGATTTAAGGAACTGCGTATCGAGAGTATTTCAAGCTATCTGAGAGACTCGTGCAGTGATCGATGCTTTCCACAGAATGGTCTAGGACTGCACGACCCATCATATGTACCCAGAGTCGTTGTAGAGGAGTGTGAGCGCACGTTTGTGTTACTTAATGCAGCATCGTAGAAAGGATCCGCGAGAGACACGGACACGTTTGCTCGCTTACCCAGCGAGATCTGTACGGAAGTTCATCTGGTACGAGGGTGGCGTTCGCGGCTTAGACAGCTGACTAATTCGTATAAGATTAGCATGAAGGCGATAGGAGGACGATTAGATGATCGCTGGAGCGTCTGGACCGTCGAGCTTTGCCGTCTGCGTTTGCGTCTCGGTGGGATCTCTGATTTTCGTATGTTTTCGGATCTGCTCAAGGTATTGTACAAACTCCCAGCACGGTTTTCAGAAGGGTAGGTCATGTCAGACAAACCTTTTAGAATTTATGGAATACATTTACTGACTGCATTGACCGACGAGATCCAGTTGATATTGTAATATTTAGACTTAAGTAAAGCTTTTGATAAGGTTCCCGACCACAAAAGGCTGATGAAAAAGTTATTGCAAATGTGGTATAGGTGGGAGTGGTAAATGGTTGGATTAAAAGAGTGGTTGGCGAAATAGAAAACAGTGTGTACAACTAAATGGGAATAATCAATCATGGGAAATGTTGAAGAGTGGTGTCCCACCAGGCGTTCAGTGCTGGGGCCCTATTGTTCCTTCATATATAATAATGAATTTAGACGCAGGGACTTAAATGCAAGGTTTCTAAAGTTTGCAGATGATACTAAGTGGCACCTCAGTTAGGAAATAGTGAAGGGATGCCATAAGATTCAAATGATCTTTGATAACTTCTTGGGTGGGGCAGATTAGTGGGCAATGAATTTTTAATGAGTAAAAATATTAGTAAGTGCAATAGTATATGTAAAATAAAAAGTTTTTAACTACAACAAAGTTTGCATAAAACCAAGGGTTAATAATAATACTACATAAAAAACTACGAAGAAAAGTAGAATAATCAGTGTTTGGAAGCTAGAAATAAAGCTAATAAGCTGCTGGGCTTAATAAATCGCAATGTTGTTTATAAGAGCAAGGAAGTAATAAGTAAACTCTATAATAGCTATGTTAGGCCAGTAAAAGAGTATTGTGCACAAGTTTGGGCCCTTATTTAAAGAAAGACTTAGATATGTAGAGAGAGTGCAACATAGAGCAGCACAACAAGGATGATTTCTGAGTTTTAAGGTAAGAGCTATAAGGAGAAAGAGGCGCTGAAGGAGTTTAGGATGTTTCTGTAGAAAGGCGATTTCTTCAAGGGAACATGATACAAGTCTAGAAAATATTTTACATCTATTGATAATACAGAGATTAATAAATTTTTCATAGTAGAACAGTGGACAGGTGACCAGGGGACATAATAAGAAATTAAGAAGAAAGCATGCCCATCTTGATATAAAAAAGCAATGCATTCAGTAAATAGGGTTGTTTAAATTTTGAATAGTCCTGCCATAGAGGACCGGTTTGTTGAGTGTGACTCGATTGCAACATTTAAAGAAAAGGTTTAGATTCGTTTATGGATGGTTGGGTTATCATTAATATATTGACGAGTCCAAAAATTGGCGGGTTTTAGTTATGTAGTTATTAAATGTTAATGCATGTGTGACCATAACTTAGTTATTAATGCATGTGGATGGTTTGGGTATCATATTTAATTATTTATATATCATTAGTTTTGACTAAGCCAAATTGGTGGATTTTTAGTTACAACAAATTGACAAGCCTTAGGGTGCTTTTATGGATTTTCATGATCATGTTTGGGTAGTGGGTTGACTGGGACAGTCTCGATAGGCCCATGTGGCTTTTTACGGTCTCTATATTCTCAATGTCTTAATGTCAAAACTCATCATAACCTGAACAAGAGGGCCTGAAATGAGACCTAACCTTGATGGATCAAAAATGAAAAGTCAGTGGGAGTTTTAACAACTTTGAGAGGTAGTAACTTTTTTTCCTAAAGAGAATGACGATTTTCATTTTCATTATTCTTCATTATTAATTTTTTAGAGTAGCTACATCCTGTGATTTTTATAAAAATTGTGGGTGATACCCCTCTGCACTACTATTACCTTTTCATTTTTTTTAAGCTTCATTATTTATTTTGAGTAGCTATATCCTGTAATTTTTAAATTTTTTAAAAACTACTATTACCAAAATTTTTCCTAGACCTAATCATTTTTACAATTTATCCAGATATTATGAATCTTTTGGAGTAGGTATAATTAATAAAGTTTTGAACTTTGATTCAGAACATTTTTCTTTATAGCTACTAAATCATTTGACATTTGGTCAATAGGAATTGTTGATTTTGAATAGCTCTATTTAAAAAAAAAAAAATATTTAGATGTACGGTATATAGCTATAGGCTACTAGGTAGGGTTGGCTGATGCACCAGGTGCTGTGTGACACACAAATCCTGTGTACCAGTGTGGTGTGACAAAAATGACTTTTGGTGCAGTGCAGTGAGTGGTGTACCCTGGTATGGTACAGTGCGCAAAATTCTGGTGCTCAGCTAACATTAATTAACATTAATACTAGGTAAAAGTTTTAGGTTTACCCCTTCTTTTCTCCTTTATATTATATCCAAGAATTAAAAATATGTGCAGATTTTTTTTTCACATATGGAAGTGGGGTGAAAATTGCATTCTATGAAAATCCTCCTCCCAGTTTTTTTTTTTTTTTTTTACCAAATTTATCCAATTTTTGTTTTTTACCAAATTTTACTATTTTTTATAAAATTTTCTGAGTAGATTGAATTTGATGAGTTAAATATCTTTTACTTAAAACATTTCTATATACCCAATACTTTTACCTTCTGAGCATCCTTATCCTGGCCATTTGAAATTGGATATGCTGTGCCAAGAGGTAAAAGGATTGGGTATATATATAAATACCTAAATAAAAGTTTTGAAGCTCGTTAAATTTTATGTACTTGGATAATTGGTATTGTTCTATATTTGAGTCATTGCATATTTTCTGAAAAATTTTCTAATTTCAAAAAAATTTCTAAGTTCAGAAAAGTTAAGTTAAGTTTTTTAAAAAAATTCTTTAGTGGCAAGCTTCTGGCATAATTCCAGAAGCTTGCCACTAAAGAATTTTCTTAAAAAACTTAACTATACACCGATTCAAATATAGAACTTTCCCTGATAATTTCATTTTAAAAACTCGTATGAATATTTTCACTTTGGCAAATTTTCCACCCTCTCAAAAAAAAAATAATAAATTAAATTTTACCTTACTTTTGAATACTAATTATAGGCTGTATAAAATGTTTATTGAAGTTTTATAACTCTTCCAATTACTTATATCTAGTAATGAACTGGAGATGGTGTGCACAAACTGGCAGTTTAAATTTTTTTCAGGAAAGCAAACTGGTAGTTAATTCTTTTGTTTAGCTATTTGATTAAATATAAACATAAAGATGAACTGATAGTTACCTTTTATGACAAAGCAGAGAACCAGTTATTAAACTTTTGGCAGCTCACCTCTGCTTATATAAAAAATAAATTTCAGATATATTCAAATTTTATCTTTAAAACTACTTGAATAAAGGTGGCCTTAATTAAAAATATTGAAGTAAATTAGGCAATAAACAAATTTTTTTTTTGTCTTACATTTAAAAATATTAGACCAAGCCTCAAAATATGAGATTAATTTAAAAAAAAATTAAGCTTGATTTGCAAATAAAATGATTTAATATAAAAATTGATAATTCAAAAAAAACAAAAAAACGTGTATTTGCCTTAGTCTTCCATAGTTGGTTTCTTTATAACTTTGTGTTATAATTTCTATAAAATTTTAACAGTTTGTCATTGTTTATTTATTTGATTTTCAAATATTAAAATCAGTTCCTATGAGAATAAAGAAGTAATTAGTTAATGTACACCATCTCTCACATCAATCTTTTACTGGCCACTTAATCTAAATCTAAATATAACATAGTAAGTGCAAAATGATCCCTTTAAAGACATTACAATGATTTGTATATTTTAATTTACATTTTTTTTTTATATTGTAAAATTTGTCATATGTTAACATGGTGGGTGTGTCATGACAATGTCAACTCCACATCTCAGGTTTGGTTGAAAGTCTTAAATTTAATTCCAACATGTAAAATGAAACATATGAAATGGCATCTTTTTATATTGTGCACAAAATTTCATAAATAAGGAAAAAAAAAGGAAAATAAAGA
>JABUQX010082012.1:20000-32500 GCA_015478945.1 Trachelipus rathkii
AGCAAAAATGAAATAGCCTGAAATAATCTAAATTGTATTTTGTCATTATTATATAAATGAAATTTGTAGCTTTAAGTTGAATTATTCTAAAGTTCCCACTCCCTCGTTCTCGCTCGAATTGCTTTGTTTTTTTTTTATATTATAAAACTACTATTAGTTAATATTAGTTAATATTATACCGAAAGTTTTAAATATATCGAAATCCTTCAAAAAGTTAATATTTAAAGTTAATGAGTTTATAAGAAAGAATTTTTACAGTCAGTTAACAAATATATTTATTTACCTGACTCAAATTTTAAGAGAAGCGCAGCAGACGACAACTTCTGACACTCCTCATAACCCGCTAGGTTTTGCCTAAGGGGGTAACTGTCTCTGGAACCTCGATTCGTGTACCACACGTCACACAAATGCAGATTTATCAGAGGTGAACTGGTTCATACTTCTCATATAATATATCACGAGTCAATCATTCAACTATACCAATTGATTTTAAGAAAGGTTGGTGAAATGACACCCTAGTGAATTTTTATACTTTTACTATAGACTTATAACAACTTATACCACAAAGAATTTTACACACTCAAAATGCATACATACTACAGACCAACCAGGTTTAATGATAAGTAACCAGGGGCCGTATTAATATTAACTAATAGTAGTTTTATAATATAAAAAAAAACAAAGCAATTCGAGCGAGAACGAGGGAGTGGGAACTTTAGAATAATTCAACTTAAAGCTACAAATTTCATTTATATAATAATGACAAAATACAATTTAGATTATTTCAGGCTATTTCATTTTTTGCTATTCATCGCATCATAACATTTCACAGTAACTTATCTGGTTTTTATATGTTCATTTTTGTTTCTCATTTCCACATTATCATATTATCAACACGTATCACAATGAATTTCGTGGGGGACGAAATTTTATTAAGGCACGTAATTGTTCAGACGTATGATAGTTTTGGGGGGAAATTTCGAATGATTCGAGAGATTATCAACTTGGAAACTTCGCCGCAACGAAGTCAAATAATAGTGACCCAGAATAAAGAGTTCGGCTATATGATAGCCCTGCAATAAAGATTCCACAACAAAGATGTGCAATGGTAGTCCAGCAACGGGACCCTGGGGAAAATATCATGGTGTAAGTTATTTTCTATTTTCTTAAACTTTGCTTTTATATTGTTTTTTTAACCTAATTTTAATTATGCTTATAAATAGTTTGTTTTGCAGGTACTCACCCTATACGGAAGAGTCCGACTGCGAGGGGTCTTTATGAATTAACACACTGGGGGATAAGGAAGTTCAGCCACAAAGTAACTGGAAACGGTAAGTATTTTTGTGTATTTTTCTTTATACATTCATGATATATTAAATTAGTTTCAATTGATTGATAAATAACATCACGTAACTTCCTTGACATTATAATTTCCACTCACCTGTCAACGTCTTTTTAGAACTTTAACAGATGACTTCTTAATCCACAGGTGGTGACTTCAACGTTAAAGCATACGAGCTATTTGCTTAATTTGCTTAATGGATTGTGGGAACAATGTAAATTTCAGATTTCCATTGATTTTAAACATTACATAAAAACTCAGAGTCAACAAATGGAATTATTAATACAATGACTAAAACAAATAAATATAAACATTAGTAACATAAGCCAACTTATAAATCATTTCAATAAATAAAAGGATAAGATAAAAAGTGTTTCTGAATGACTTTCGAATATATATAACTAATAGACAAAACCTTATATATTCAAGCATGTTCATTCTGAACAATGAATTCTACTCTATGAAAACAAAAAAAAGACAAATAAGAGAAGTAGTCTCCCTTATATCCTCCCTCACTAAATCTAAACCCCCTCCTCTGGATTTTTTAAATTAATTTTCAATTTATTTAAAGGATTTTCTCTAACAGAGATTTAGAATTCAAATATTTCCAGTCATGGAGGTGAGATCAGAAACAGTGGAAGGTTCATGAGGGTTCTCGAACGTTTATTAATACAATAATGTTATATAAATACTAGATTACATGAATATTCACACTTAATCAAAACATTTTTTATTTTTTCTTTAGTTAGAATGGGATGATACAGAGTAAGAAGCAAGTCGATTGGCGGTATCTTTTTCATATTTTACAATACGTTCCCATTCTGACGTTACTAATTCTTTATGATAGTCAGATAAGGTTCCCCAATGCATCTGGTCCATGGCCAATCGTACACAAGAAGTAATAATGACAGGAATATTTGGATCTAAAGGGGGCCTAGTCTCAGAATTCTGTGACGAATATAAAGGGGCAGAAAAATTTCTGGTTAAGGTTGGATCAATAGGGAGATTTCCACTTGACGACTGATAAGATCCAGAGACATTGGTCGACCTCATCTGAGAAAATGGGGGATTTGGACTTTGAAAAGGGCGAATAATTTGTGGTTGAAGTGCAGCAGAAGTGGAAGGTACTGAAGCATTATCTGGTACCAGATATGGTGTATGCGGCACATATTGGAGACAAGATTCAATGATTTGATCGGTACTGTCAAAGTCATGAATATCCATAAGTTTTCGGGGATTTCTTGGATAATTTACTCTAGCTGGGATAGGATAATTCCCATGGGATTGACAATTATTACTATTATATACACGACTACGAACATTACACCTATTAATAGAAAGCAAAGTACTATATTTCATTATCATGGCTTCTAAAAATCGTTTATTGGGATGTAACCCATCCGGAATTAATGGCGAGTTCATTATCAACGTTAAACTTTTTAAATATTTTTGATGAGGGGTCAATTGAGGGTCTGTTATATTAGTGTTTATCACGTAATGATGATTTAGAATTTCATTTCCCAAAATGACATTTTTGTGGGGCCACAATTGCCCACAAATACTGAGGGGTAGCTAATTTTTCAAATTCGTTATTACTATGAATTGAGTGGGCACGCATTTTTTCAGGGGCAAAGATGGGGTCATCGATGCCGTAATTAGCAAATAACTCACCCCAGTCACGGATAAGACGTTTTTTGTTAAAAGAGTACATGTCCTGTACTGGAGGAATTACCAAAGTAACCTTAGCATCTGGATTCGCATTTCTAGCAATATTGGTAATATGGGTCATTATATTAGGGATCTCTTTTATCTCAAAATCAGTAACAGGTTCAAATAAGGTGAGTTTCCTCCCGTCATTATTTGTCAACTCTTTCCTTTGCCACGCCATGGTGGTCAGGGCCCAAACAATGATATGTTGGGTATCGGGAGTCATTCTCGCTTCAACTCGAGTAACGCACCCAGTTATATGCCGTCCAGGACTGAAGTCTACCTGCACGTTCATACCATATCTTAATTTCAAAAGTTTTTGTTCATTACGGAATAAACTAGCGGCTGAGGCACCCACAATTAAAAAATTCATTCTTACAATTACGCGATACGCACTGCACTTAAACAATAATAACTTTGTCACTTTTACTCTTTGACTGGTGGTAAACGAATACGAGGTTTGTTGATTACCACACAGCTGAAAAACAAATGTCCATTAATATCTTTCTAAAATATTTGACCTATCACTAAATAATTTTCATTATACCAGTGGTCAAATTAGTTTGTCTTTTTCCATGATACCTTTTTATAGCAAAATAAAATAAAAAAATTAAATACATAAATAAATAATACTAAATAATACTAAAATTAAATAAATTCATAAAATAAGAAATTTTTGGACTGTTTAGGAGGATAATTTATAAAATGGACTGGCTATTGGATACGGTGTACTTTTAATTATTTTGGAAAATAATTTCCAGATTTAATCATCACTTAATATATATAAGTATTTACTTCCCATTTCCCCCCTTCCCTCCGGTTTCCCAAAAACCCCAGAGGATAGTAAGAGAGCAAGAAAAAGAGAAGGAAACGGATATCAGCAAGAGATAAGCCATATGGCAAAATATATTAAGTATATAATATATTGTTTAGATTCAGAAATTCTTTCTGTTTTATTTAAAGTTTTTAATGGTGATATTCTATAATCACTATCTTTTTTTTTCATTTTATATATATGAACCCACTCAGGGTCAAGGTAAGGGAAGAGAATTTTTTCTCACATTTTATTTTCTAAGGGGCAAGATTAAAATTTTAACACACTTCTACAGTAGTAGGCATCAAATAGTTGTAATGAATACCATTTAAGCATTTTAAATAACAAGGTTCTTTTTCAAATTTTGCACCATATATCACTGGATGGGGATTATTGTAATACACATGTACGGGTGTCTTCCACATTTCAGAAAAAGCAGTAATTACTTCGGGAATTGGTAATTGCCCAGGAAACTTCAATAATCTCAATTTCTTGTTTATCTGTTTCCCCTGTATATTATATTTGACCGGGTGTCTTTCCAGTTCTTTGACTATATTTTCACGGACCTCTATATGTTGTTGTATTGAAGTATAAAGAAACATGGAAAGACATTTATAAAGGGAATCCCCTCCTCCCGCTATTTCAATCTGGAAGTAACCCTTGGGGATATATTCAAGGGATGGATTCTCAGGAGAAGGTTCTGAGTTCTCCGTTCCGGGAGAACGTGAAAGGGCGTCTGCAACAACATTTCTATCACCAGATATATGCCTGATTTCAAAATCGAATTTGTTGAGCTCTTCCATCGTGCGAGCCAGCCTACCATCGACAAGGCTCATGTTTTGTAGATAAATAAGAGGCATATGGTCAGTATATATAACAAACTTAACTCCGCGAAGAAAAGGCCGTAATGATTTTACTGCCCAGCGTAAAGCAGTGAGCTCTTTATCTATAACCCCATAGTTTCGTTGGGCTCCGTTAAAAGTCATGGAGATGTACGCTATAGGGCGGCGGATTTCATTTTGTATTTGGGATAAACAAGCCCCAGCACCGATGTTCGAGGCATCCACATGCAATTCCATAGGAGGTACATGGGGACTATAATCGGGAAAACCCAGTATTTCAGGATTCACCAGGGCGGCTTTGAGTTTTTCAAAGGCTTGCTGACATTCCGGAGTCCAGTCTACAGAGGTTCCACCTGTCTGACAAGACAACGGCTTACTTATCTGTGAACAGTTAGGTATATGCCTTCGGTAGAAGTTCACCATACCTAAAAATTGGCGGAGATGTTTGACAGTTGTGGGAACAGGGAAATCCATAGCTCCTTGTAGATTTTTCTGCAATGGTAGTATTCCATTATTAGAAATGTTGTGACCCAAAAATTCCACTTGGTTTCGACAAAGGAAAGTCTTACGGGGCTTTAATTTATACCCGTTATTTTCTAATGCTGTAAGGACTCGTTCCAAAGTACGTAAATGGTCCTCTAGGGTTTTACTGAGTATGATGATGTCATCCAAGTATACCATCACCTGGGACCATGGTATTTCCTCAAGAGCGAGCATCATACCACGTTGGAAAGTGGCAGGACCATTTTTTACGCCAAAAGGCATTTTTAGGAACTCATATTGGGCAAAAGGGGTGGAAAAAGCAGTCTTTTCCACACTTTCAGGATCCATTTCGACCTGATAATACCCACGGACTAGGTCAATAGTGGAAAAATAATGGTTTCCATACATGTTGTATATTGTATCAATAAGATTGGGTAAAGGGAAGGAATCTGTTTTTGTGACACTATTAAGTTTACGGTAGTCAATACATAGTCGTAACTTCCCGTCGGGTTTCCTAACAGGGACCACGGGGGCTGAATAAGGTGATTTGCTGGGGCGGATTATATCTTGGTCCAGCAATTCTTTACACTGTTGCTCAATTTCTTGAGCTAGCGGCCCTTGAAAACGTCGAACAGGTAATCTAACAGGACGGGAGCATTCTACTTCAATGGTATGAGAGATATTGTTAGCTACCCCAACATCATGATCACCAAAACTAAGTGCGTTTTGGTGTCTTAGTAAAACTGCAATGAGGTCTTGTTTTTCTTGATCATCCAATGGTATGTCTTCAAAGTGGAATTCCTCCTTGATTTTATGGGTAGTTCATTTCTCTTCAGGACTTAAAGAAATTTTTGAAGTTTTTATAGAATGGACTTTGATCGGGGACTGGGAAGGATCGTCTTCCAGGGGAAAAAACTGACCTATATTCTTATTTTTTCTAATATAAAGGGGTCTATCGGACCCATTCATTAAAGCAACCTGGGCTTCATCATTCAGTTTCACAACCCCTGGGATAGGATACAAACCACCCTCTTTATTTTCTTGGAAACCGACTATATCTAAGGGAACATTCTCAGAACATTTTACTGCTACTAATTGACAAGAAAACGGGGGCAAATTCACGGAATGGGCAGCTATACATTTATAAAAAGGAATTTTATTGCTTTCGTCACTAGCTATGGGTTCTATCCGGTTGTCATTTCTATGAACCAATTGTCTTGTAGACAAATAGGGTAGGAGATTATTTTCTTTTAGAGCAACGGCTCCTAAAACTATTGGAGCGGGCATGAGTTCCATTGGAACAACTAAAAGAATGACCTGCTTAGTGGTATAACTACTCTCGGGAAAATACAAAGGACTTTTTATATAAAATTCAATAGGAACAGAGTGTTCTCGTACCAGGCCACTAATGGCTTTGATTTTTATGTTAGCAGCAGGTAATAACGGTAACCCTTTCATATAATGATCTATAATTTCGGTACTAATCAGACTAACCACAGCTCCATTGTCTATCATACACCCATCAAAACCCGAACTATTTTGAGATAGAGCAACGGAAATGATCAAGGGATCAGTTGAATAATTTTGACAGTTTACTGCTACTGTTCGTAAGTGGTTATCCAACACAGAGTCCTCATTTTTTACTTGAGGTTCATCGGTGATTTTAGATTTATTTTCTGTGGTTGCGAGAACAACAGGGGTTTTTTCAGCATTTACGACCGAGTCAACCACTGGAATGTTCTCCACCAGGGGACTCACTCCCGGGGAGAAGGAAAGTTTAAAGCCGACTCATTACGGTCCTGCAAATTTTTACAGTGGCCCTCATAATGGCCTTTATGACAATTGTTACAAGGATCAAGATACAACCGTTGGGGTAAGGGTTTCTCTTCCTTTCTTGGGGACTGTGCTTGAGCACGTTCTTCTTGAGACGTTGTATTACGGGGATTTACATTCTTAAGGTTACTATTTATATACTCTACAGGGGACGCCAGAGCTACAGGTTCACGGGACGTGTTATTTCCTCCAGAAGCTCCTCTGTCTGGACAATTCATACCAGGATGAGGTCCTCTACAGAACGGACAAACTGGTTTACGGACATTTTGAGGTGATCCGGGAGGTGGTTTGTAAGAACGGCACTCATTTCTTATATGTCCGCGTTTCTTACAATAGCTACATATTCCTAAATACCTGTAGCATTCTTTCATTCTATGTCCAACTTTGTCGCAAAATTCACATACGATGTTTCTCTTATCCTCTGTGTTAGTTCGTGGAGCAGAAGCATTGTTTTGGAAAGTACGGGTTATTTGGCGTCGTTCATTTCGGGGATAATTATCATTATTACGGGTCTTCTCAGGGAATCCACGACGGCTATCTTGATATTGGTAGAACCTTTCTTCAGCTGTTTGTCCGGCACTGCCAGAATTATGAGGACGACTATCTCTTGATTTAGAACATTTACTAACCTTTTGTCCTTGAAGGGTATCTGTCCAACTAGGAAGCAAAGAATCAATATGAATGACCGATTCCAAGGTTTCATTCAGGTCTTCCTTGGGTTGGTCCTGTCTTTTAGGTTTTACGGGGGAATCTCGGTACTCAGTGGAATATTGGGCAGAAGAAGTTGTAGCTTCACGATCATTAGATTCCAAAGAGTCCGCAAAATCCACAATTTTCTCCCAAGGTGTTATACCATGTCCATCCAAGTCTTTCATTTTCATATATTGACGAACACAACTCTCTATGTATGGGGGTAAACTATATAAGAAAGCGGTCCGTAGGGAATCGTGCTGACGCATATCTAGACCACGATATGCACGACGAGCCAACCGTTCCAATCGGAGAGCAAACATTCGAATGGATTCTCCTCTATTACGACGAGCGGAATGATATGCCTTCAGGCGGGACTCATTCTTCCGTTTTTGTTCATCATGGTACCAACGTACCATATTATCTCGCACAGAGAAATAATCGCGATCTTCCTTGGTCAATAAGCGGTACAGATCCAGGAAACGACCCTCCATTTGCCTTCCAAGAAGCCGTAACCATTGGTGAGGGACGTTTGGGTAGTGCAGACTGCAATATGATTCGAAATCCGCTAAATACACCACCAAATCCTGTTCATCTTCAAATCTGTACTTACCGGGATCTACAACCTTAAGCTTTTGGGAATTTTTGAGAAGTTGGGATAAAAGCACAATGGCTTCTTCTAGAAGATCTATTCGTTGTTTTATTTCAGAGCCCGAGTACATTGCTTCATTGTTGTATTCAGGTCTACGAGAAGGCCTTGTCAGTGACGGTTGTAGTAATTGTGGTTTATTTTGAGCTTTTCTAGGGATATAATGAGGATTTGGATTTATAGGAGGGTTTACCAGATCATCATGACGATCCGATAAGTCAGTGGGGTGTTCATTTCCTGATCCTAACCCTAAACTTAACCTATTTGGGGAATACAAGGGAACTCCTGAAGTATGAGGAGGTTGTGAAAAATTTTGGGCACGTTTTCGGTAATTCAGTATATCACTGCGTTGGAGTAAGTGTCTTTCCCGATTTCGAGGAGGTGAATAACTCCTACGCGGGTAAAAATCTTTTTCCATATAATTATCAGGGGCTTTGGCATTAAGGCCATTAGTAAAAGACTCATAATCTTGTGTCATTGGATCTAGAGTATTATAATGTCTCTGATCAGTTCTACTTTCACTATTACTCGTTGCATATATTCTCACATATCAGAACCTCTGAGGTGTGTGGGCGTATCTGTTCAATTGCATCATTTTCATTTGTTTCCTTCTAACACCCTTATATAAGTTGCAGATATATATATATAATCAACGGAATCATATATTTTATATATATATATGATATATATATAATTACTATATATATATATATATATATATATATATATATATATATATATATATATTATATCTATATATAGTAATATATATTATATAATATATATTATATATATATATATAGTATATATTATATATATATATATTATTATATATATATATTTATATATATATATTATATGCTAATATATAGCTATATATATATATATATATATATATCATAATATATATATATTATATATATATATATATTATATAATATATATAATAATATTATATATATAATATATATATATGTACTTATATATATATATATATAGTGTGTCTCAATACAAACAATCCTCTAAAATCTAAACCAAATGAACCAACCAGGCATTATTGGTAAAATTTTGAACAGGTCAAACTTTTCATGATTTCATTGTGAGAACCAGTCAGCCCGTGTTCAAATGAAAATTCAAGACATCTAAGGTAGGGCTTCACAGAGCTGGTAATTTTTTATTGGTTCCAACTCCTGCTGCACAATTTAAAAATTTCTTTACTCCAGCTTCACCATTTTAAAATGTGTGACTGCAATTCAAACCCTTTTCAATTCTGGCTTCAGTTTCATTCAAAACATTGTGGCTTCACAATTCCAGCTCCTGGCTCTGGTTCTGCAGCCTTGATCAAAGGTGACCTAATAAAAAATTGCAAGAGAAATCAAATTTATTGTCTTATACAATTACTAACCATCAACATTTAATATTTTAAGAAAGTTATTCTTGGAGAGAGTTCAGATTTTAAGTATGTACCTTGCGATTTACAAATTACAGGTCTTTAAAAGTTTATTCATTTCATTCCCTTTGTCTATGTAGAGTATGTTTTACCTGAAGTTCTCATCATTATTGATGTAAATGT
The DNA here is from genome assembly GCA_015478945.1 of Trachelipus rathkii. Lineage (NCBI taxonomy): Eukaryota > Metazoa > Arthropoda > Malacostraca > Isopoda > Trachelipodidae > Trachelipus > Trachelipus rathkii. The sequence continues at coordinate 29,934 of JABUQX010082012.1, forward strand.
ACTAGCCTATATTTTAAACTATTGTTTGTAGACTACTAAAAACATTTTTCCCCCAAAAAATGTTTATATACCGTATATAGGCTATATAAAAAGTTCACCATTTATTTGAGGAAGTTTTATCTAAGGATCCGCCCCATGAAGGATCAAAAGTTCACATTCAAAACAAGTCAGTCACTCAAATGTTTGTGCTGCCACAGTAGTTTCATGTACCCCAAATACCATTATATAAGTAAAGAATATTGTTTTAATAATAATAAATGCCATACTTAACAAGAATTAAATTGATTAATAATATAAAGTCAATGATTGCATCCTATCCTACCAACTTTTCATTTTAAGAATCAAAATATTATTGTTTTATCATTGTGGTGTCTTATTAGCATCCATTAAATTACTTTAGTAGAGACAAAGAAATAAAATGTTACAAATCTGTATACAAGGTATAAATATATAGAATTTAAATTGGTTAAATTGAATAATTGCAGTTTAAATCAATTTTAAATTTTTATAAGGAAAGAAATTTCAATTTTTATATTTTTTATATTGTTATAATTCACTTTTGATAAGACTTCATAAGGCCTAATGACTATTTTGCTATATATTTATGAATTTATAAAATTAATATCTGACAGATTCTATATTTAGTATTAGCTACATGGATTTTATTTTCATAATTTTCCAATTTGTGAAATATTTTAGTACTAAGACAATAAAAGTTGAATATTATTACCTATAGGTATCGTTAACTTAGAACTTTCAATTTAATATAATATGTCATATATATGTTTTATGTTTGAAATTTTGAACATTTTTTTTTCTTTTCAGGTAGCTATTATTATTTGATGTTAAATCATGGGTGATGAAGTTATAACAATAGAAAACTCTGATGATGAATATAATAATAATGATTGTGAAAATAATGAAAGTGACGATGATGATGATGATGATAACAACAGGGAAGAAAATGAAAATGGTAGTTTTAATGGAGATGATGGTAATGATGAAAATCAAGATGCTGAAGATGATAATGAGAATGGTGATGATGATAATAATAATAATAATGATGATGACTGTTACAATAATGAGGACAATGAATGTGAAAATAATGATGAATTTAACAGCACAATTATAAATTGTTCAAATATTGAAGTTAATGTCCCTCCTTTTAACAACAGAAAAGGTAGAAAAAATTGGAAATTTGGAAAAAACTTTAATAATAATAGAAACTTTAATAATAATAATAATAATAATAATAATAATAATAATAATAATAATAATAATAATAATAAGAATAATAACAATAATAATCAGAATAATAACAATAATAATAAAAATAATAATAATGGATCAAAAGAACAACAAGTATTTTCAGTTGGGTCTTTGTAAGTACTAAAAGTTTTTTTTATCTATAATTTGTTTGCTAGTTGATATATTAGTCAATATAGTTCATGCTATTTAAATTGTTTTGAATATTTAATATATATATATATATATATATATATATTTATATATTTAATATATATATATATATATATATATATATATATATATATATATATATATATATATATATATATATATATATTATATATATATATATATATAATATATATATATATATATATATATATATATGCACACTATAACTACAAAAAAGCTGACTGGACACAATTCACCAACTAACTAGGTAGCTATATAGAAAGCAACATACCGTACATCCCCTAAATATCAAATGCATCAACACTCAACAAAGCCATACCAAATTTCACTTCTCTAATCCAAAAAGCAGCTAGCAAATTCATTCGCAGAGGATACATTAAAAACTACAGCCCAACCCTAACACCCGAAATTGAACAACTAATTAAACAGCGCAACTCATTCAGAAAAATAATGGTCACACCACTACAAACGACAACACAGGTTAATGCCCTAAACACACCACATCACTACAAACGACAACACAGGTTAATGCCCTAAACACACCACATCACTCCAAACGACAACACAGGTTAATGCCCTAAACACCCAAATCAAAAATTTAACAAATACACATTCTTCGAACAACTTCCAAACTTTCCTCACCAGTAACATCCAACACACGAATAACACCAGAATGTGGAAAGCAAATATACTGAAAAACTCAACCAACCAACCAACCAACAAACATACACTCATGAATCCATCAAAAACACAAACACAAAACCCCCAATCCACCAAACAACAACAAACAATGTCAACAAAACAAAGCCAGACGCAATTATAATCTTCTACATCTGAAACAGGAAAATCATCAAAGCTCTCAAGAAAATAAAATTCAGCCATGATCCAATAATAGAAATAACCACAACTGACTTAGAAAACATAAGAAAGACACTTAAAAACTCTAATGCAAGTGGCCCAGACAACATTTCAAACAAACACCTATGAACACAGCTTTAACTCAATTATCACAAATATACAACTGTTCTACCAGCTTAAATTTCATTCCCCCTATCTGGAATAAGGCTATCATTATACCCAAACTAAAACCAGGAAAAGACCCCTCTGACCCCTCATCATATCGCCCC
>JABUQX010082012.1:35000-45960 GCA_015478945.1 Trachelipus rathkii
AAAATCAAAATATCTATGTTACCTACTGTTTGTTTTTCTTTGATATCTTTATTAGTATGTAAGATGATATTATTTAACCTTCTCCCTCGTATAGTGAAAGGGTGACCATTTTATTTATAAAGAATAAATAAATGTTTTGTGCACAAAAATGTTCCCTCACGGTCGAGAGATATAAAGTATCACATGAAATAAATCTTTTATCGGACCCAAACTTTCCTAAGAATGTACAATGTTTTTTTTTTAATAATAAATTACACGTCCCTCCCGAGATTCCATAAAATTGGTGCCTAATAAAAAGACGGATGTCCCAAATAGGCTCAGTATTTCCATTATTTATACTGTGTAAGGTTGTGCTATAATGATTATGTATTAAAGGTTTAAAGCAAACAAAACTACATGTACTATTTATTAATATTATATTCAAATTAATATAATACTTATTATTAATGAGGAAATTTCCTATTTAACGTTTGTTTTTATACAATCTGGATACATCTTCCTATGTTCTTGAATGCATCGCAACAAATACTCGCCCTGTTCATTGTCTACAGTCAAACGTCCATGGAAGTCCTGCATCAACTTCACAGATCTTTCAGCTGTATCATTTACCACTTGTAACGATTCCACAATTCGCTTAGCATTTCTAAATGTCTCACTCTGACTCCTTTTTGAAGGGCATTTTTTGAGGAAATCGGTGTTTATATTTAATAGAGAAAACTATATTCAGCTCAATTTTGATGCATATTCATACACTGTTTTTTTCTAAAATAATAATAAAACTTATCCAAAAATTTATCATCAATTTGACCAGGTTGTAGTATATACTTCTTCCCCATGGTTGTAACCCTCATTATTTAAATTCTCAATCATTTTAATCTTGCTTTCGAAGTCGACACTGTCATCAAGTAGTGATAAAACTGACGCCTCTTCTGATAAATGCCATAAGTGCTGCGTAAATTTATTTAAAGTTGCTTCAGATATAGCAGGATCTATGGTCTCGAATTGTTTTAAAGGATTTTAAAAAATAAATCTTGTTATGGAGCTGTTGCAGCTGAATGACTCGTATACCATAGGCTAATGTAGACCTTTACAATGAAAAAAGTAATCATTCTTAAGGACTGTATATCTTCATCACATAATTTCAGCCTTAACAAATACATCTTTAGAGAATAAGGTGCTCTGGCCATCCAACGAGCTTGGTGCATAGCACTCGGAGGATGGATTTTGAAATTTTTATCAATATCTCCACCCAAATAGATTATACTTAGTTCAATTAACTCGCGGTAATCACTTCGTAGAGACTTTTTTCTTAATTCTTTGTTAAGAAAGTTAAGCATTTCATACAACTCAGATTCATTAAAACCCGTATTTTTAGCATACCATTATCATGGTGATAATTATTTTTATTTATTTTATTCCAGTTGTCTCTAAATGACTTGAAAAATGGTATTTCTGGACTTCTTATTACTTCACATATTTTACTTTCAAATGGGCTATGCAAAACTAGCTCATATAAATGATGATGGCATGGAAGAAACAGTAACTTGCTGTTTAAAATTTGTTAAATGAGTTTAACAGCGCCATTGAACCTACCCGTATTTGATGCAGTTGTATCACAATAAAGAGTTTAGACTCTATCCTCTAATTACCAGTTGTTTACAGCATTAATTGCTGCTTCCGCTAGTTGTCTACCTGATGAATTTTGTAACTCTGGAACACCAATTAATTGTTTATTTTTTTCATATGTAATAACTATTGGAAGCATTTTTCTCTTCGGATTCCTAACATTTAAAGGAGGGATCAGTTTTCCATTCCAATGAACTTTTACAAAATCTGGGATATTTTCAGTAAATACAGATTTAATATCTTCAGCACAATTCCTTCTTATTTTTTTCCGAGCTCGTTGGATAGTCGATCGATTTATAGAAAGATTATCGACATCGTGTCCCAGGGCTTCTGTTGTCGCCTCAACAACATTTACATCATTTCGTATGCTCGCTTTGCATTTGTCTAAGACTGCCGCCAATTTTGGTGTCATAATATATACCATCCCTCTTTGATACATTGGTGTCTGCTGCATCCTTTGCAGCTTTTGAAACAAATTCTTCGTTAGAGCCTTCAGATAAATTAGAACTTGGGGTATCACACTTGTCAGATGCTGGAACAACAGATGTAGTTGCTACCGATTCTTCATATATAGTTTGACGACGAATTTCTTTCCTTATTCTGTTCTTTCTTGCTATTTCTTTATTTTAAAGTTTTTTGTCTACACTAGCCATACAGCCTGATTGTCCTGGTTCTCTTTGTCGCTGCAAGAATATTGTCTTCTATTTTCATAATATCAAGAGCATTTGCGTTGCAATATCAAAGAGATTGTCCAGATTATTTACAAATGTTTTTTCCCATTCACTAAAAGTCTTCGGAGATTTTTTTTTTGCAATCTTTTTGTAGATCTCTCCATGCACAATATGTTTGTTAATTGTCTTGTGTAGTTGAGAAGGATCTCGTTGGAAACCTTGCTTTTTGCCAAAATATTTCGCATTCACGCATAACTAAATTTACACTTTCATTAAGCGTGAGCTTAACTTCACGAGTATTATAAAATAAAAAGGCTAATTATTTGGTGGTTCATCTGCCAAACCAAAAACACTGAGGAATCGTTGCCTCTCGAGTAATGTGACATTGTTAATTTTATTTTTTAAAATCCACAGCACCCTTCCTTTCAGACTACAAACACAACACTGATGGTATGAAAGATTTAACCTGAGCTTGGTCAGTGTGGCGCCTCAAATTAACAAGAAAAAGTAGTGTAAATTAGCAGTTGGGAACTGTGGCGCACACATAACCTTTTATTTATTTACTTATTTTTTACACAGATATTAAATATATTACTACTGAAATGGTAAAATGCTACTTATTTATATTTATAAATTATTATTAAATGATAAGCGTGCACAAAATGCAATTTTCAATGAAGCATGTCAACTTTTGAGTGAAGAGTTGGCACGTGTTCCCATAGTTTGATTAACCTGAAATTTAAATGAACGTCGTTTTAGATATGTAAAAAATTTAAAGGGTGTCTTCAACATTTTTGACATCAATAAGGGACACCTTTATATATATATATATATATATATATATATATATTTATATATTATATATATTTTATAAAAAAGATTAAATATATATATATATTATATAGATATATTATATACAAATATTTATATATATATTATATATATATATATAATTATATATATACGGTATATATATATATATATTTATATATTATATATATAATATTATATATATATATATATATATATATATATATATATATATATATATTTATCTATATATATTATATATATATATATATATATATATTTATATATCATATATATATATATTTTATATATATAAAATAATTAAAATCTAAGAAAATAGTTTTCTTTTAATAATAAAATCTCAAGGGGGAAGCATATATTTTATCATATTATATTATATATATATATATATATATAATATTATATATATATTATATTATATTATATATATATATATATATATATATATATAGTATATATATATATATATAATATATATTTATATATATATATATATATTATATATAATATATATATATTATTTTTAATAATATTATTATAAAATATAATAATATTTAATTTTGTATAATAAATATCTCCTGCACCTTATTAAGAGTGAGAAAGGTTAAAGTGATCAAGGTAATAAGGAAAAGTATTTAAGAGCGATGCAACTAAATCAGTTCAATGTGAGCAAGATGAAACTGAACAAATCTGGGCACAAATGAAGGAAACCTTGGTTAGTAGTGCAAGAGAAGTATGTGGATATGCTTAAGTAGGAAGAAAGAATCTCAAAAGTGAATGGTGGAATGAAGAGGTGATGCAAGCGGTTAAAAGTAAAAAAAAAAAGAGGCGTAGTTGACTGTGCTAAAAGCAAATGATGAAGTCTCAAAAGAAAGATGTTTGTAATTATATAAGGAGGAAAAAAGTAAGAATAAAAGATGCATACATAGGAGGAAATATGAGGTAAATGAACAGTTTGGAAGAAGGAGGAATGGGGACTTACAAGGGAATAAGAAGCTTTTCTGGGAAGGAAGCGCAAAAGGTTAAGAATGAGAGTAAGGGGAATCTGCATATAATAATGAATAGGGATGATGCTTCGCAGCTGATGAAATGGATGTGAGAAGAGTGTGGAGGGAATACTTCGAAAATCAGTATAACATTGGCAGTAATGAAGGGTAGTAGTTATAGTGGTGTACATGGGTTTGATGGTGCAAGAAGAAATAAATATTTTGGGGTTGAGGTAATTAGTAGGGAGGAGGTAATGGGCAGGATGAGAAAGTTGAAGAATGGTAAATCTGCAGACATAGATGGGATTACTGGTGAAATGATCAAGAATAGATTTGAAATGGTGATTGAATGGATTTGGAAGTTCCAAATACTCTTATGTAAGGGTAAGAGGAACTGTAGGAACTATAGGGGAATTAATTTATCGAGTGTTGTAGGGAAGATATATGCTGGTATTTTGGTTGAAAGAGTATGTCGAGTGACTAAAGGACTGATTGATGAAGAACAAGGTGCATTTAGAAGTGGTAGAGGCAGGGCTGCGGAGCCGGCAAATTTTGTTCCGACTCCAGCATTTCAAAATTATATGGCTCTGGCTAAAGCATTTTAAAATTACCCTACTCCGGCTCCGTCATTTTAAAATTGTTCAGCTCCTGCTCCTAGTTATAATTCCTTCTCAATTTACATTTATGAAATCATTAATTCTCTGTTATAAAATTTTTATGGTATGATGGAATTGAATTTTTTTTTATGACATTTTTATTAACTTAGAATTAAAAACTTAGAAAATATTTTATAGAAAATAAGATTTTTAAGAAATGCAGAAAAAAAATAATTTACTTTCGTCCCAAAGTTTAATATAATTCCTCTTTGAACGATGAACTGCCAGTTCATTTACGTAATATAATTTTATTAAAAAGTTATTTTTTTGTTTTTTTTATTTTTTTAGAAAACGGAAAATTTTATTTGTTTCAGCTTAAAATTTAAAATAATTCATCGTTGAACTATGAGCTGCCTGAAAATATGTAATATAATTTTATTCAAAATCGTAATTGCTCTCTGGCCATTCAGGCTAGAGACAATGCGTTATCGGGGTGGAAAAATTCTCGTTCTCCTAATCACTCTCGCTAATTTTTCATTCAGCTAGGAAATCGTGCAGGGATACTCTTCGACGAGCAAGAGGGGGCTTTTCATCAAACGAAAGTGCGCTTAACTCCTTGGTTCTCCTACTGATATCTTTCTGGCCTCGTTGCCAAAAAACATCTCCAAAACTTCGTAAATCTACCTTTCTCCTCTTATTCGATCTGATGGTTCTGTTCTAACTCTCCAACTGACAAGGCCAATCTCTTCGGCTCCTATTTTCCTCTAAACTCAACCCTGGACGATTCTTGTTTATTCCTCTTTCTCTCCTCTTTCTCTTCTCAGGTGGTCCTATGCCTTTGCCTGAGATTACATTTGATCGGTGCATGGGCTCCTTGAATCTATGAACGTTAGGAAGGCGGTGGCCCGGACGGCATTTCCTCCCCGAGTTTTGAGGGAGTGGTGCTTCCGTGCTGACCCTCCCCTCGTTCAACATTCTCTATGTCTCAAACTAGCACTTTCCCTCAGTTTGGAACGCGCATATGTCCAACCTATTTCCGATAAAAGGAAGCCGCTCTGATCCTTCTAACTATCGCCCCTATAGCTTCTAACCTGTATTCTATCTAAGATCTTTGAAACCCTTCTCAACTCTCATTTCTTAGAACATCTAAAATTCATTCCCTTCTTTCCGATCGCCAGAACGGCTTTCAGCGCTCGAGGTTATTCTGGCGATATAAAAAGATGTGAATCAGATTTATGGTTTTTCCACCCTCAGGAATTACGGGGAGACTGGCGTGGTGGCGCTGGACATTTCCAAAGCATTTGACCGGTATGGCAACGCGTCACTGCTCCCAAGCTCCCCTCCTTTGGATTCTCCTTCTCTTTGCTTACTTTGTCTAGCTTTCTTTCCAATCGCTCAATATCGGCTGTTTGTTGATGGGGCGACTTCTTCTTCCTTTTCTGTCAATAGTGGTGTTTCTCAGGGTTCTGTCTTATCTCCTACTTTATTCCTGCTTTTCATTTAACGATCTTTTCGTCTGCACATCTAACTCTATCCATCATATGCCGATGACTCGATCCTCCATTCTTCAACTCATTTCAAATCTGCTCCTTCTTCTTGCTTCTAGAAGTGTCCTCTTTTCTTAATTTTTTTCCGATTCCATTCTCGCTGATCCGGGATAGAATTTCCGGGTGGGTCGTCGCAACCTTGTTGAAATTTAATTCTTTAAAAACCCAACTTCACAAATCTCCCCTCTAAGACACCTTCTAACTTTCCTATCTCTTTCGACGGTTTCTCCTATTGTCTCTCTGTGACAATATAAACATCCTTGGCCTTTAACATAAACAAAAAAATGTGCTTGGAAACCTCACATCACAATGGTTGCTAGGGCGGCCTCAAAGAAACTGGGAGTTTCTGTTAGACTGCGAGACTTTTTTTTCCTCTTTACAGTTACTCCATTTATACAAGGGTCTCATCCGCCTTGTATGGAGTACCGATCTCATATCTGAAGAGGTTCTGGTTTCGCCCGCCTTTTGAATAGGGTCTAGCTCAAAGGCCGAAAGGCTTATAAAATGTCCTGTACTTTCTAGTTCAGCTTTGACTCTAATCTTTTGCGGCGTGATGTTGGTGCTTTTATCCTCTTTTCTATACGTACCGTAGCGGCAGGTGCTCGAAGGGATGCTTTTCCACTCGCGTGCCCTCCTTTAGGAACGCCCTCTGCAAGCACAGGGGTGCTGTGGTCGGCACATGAGTTTTATGTGTTGGATTGTTAGCAATCCAGACTAGTTCTGCTGCGGTCCTCTTCTTTCCTGCCAACTCTGTTTTGTGGAATTCTCTTCCATCTTCTGTGGTTTCTACTCAATTAATCTCCCTCACTTTTAAAAGCCCGCGTCTGTGCTCATCTGCGGTGATTTGCGTTAGTTGAATTTTGTTGAGTGTAACACTCCCTCCTTGAAATAGGCTTTTTGCCCGTGAGCGGTGGTGATTAATGTAACTGTAAATAAAAAAATTAAAAAAAAAAAAAAAATTAAAAAATATATGTAATTTCATTTTCTTTCCTAATTTTAAAATTAATACATGATTTTCTACAGAAATTGTATTATGTAATATAAATTTATTCGAAAACAATTGTTTCATGAAAAAAGCTTACTTTCAGATAAAAATCTTCCTTTGTAACGATGTCTCCTTAGATCCCGATTTTTATTATTTTTAGAACAGAGTTAGAGCTTGCGCTCAATCATTTCACTTTGACTGTGATTTTTGTATGCCGCATCTTGCAAAATTTTAGGAAAGCCAAGGGATTGCCTCTTTTACTGTTAACTTTGATTTCCGTCGATTTCATTATTTCATCTAATGCTTATGGAATTTCCTAGCTTTTATTTTTTTTTAGCTCTAGAATGGATTTTTAAGGTTTGAAGGGTCCTTGTTACCTGGTAGATCGTTGTTTCGTTGTTTCAAACCTGCTTTTCTGCAATGTTCCAGGTTGGTCCCATTGGTTTGTCAAATTTTACTTTCTGTTCATTCTTGAACCAGATAACCAACAAGGAAAATTGCTGACTATTTGACTCCCGACCCCCAGAATTTTCTGGTGTGTGAGTGTTATTCTTTAAGCCCTAGTGTTATTCATTTAAGGCCCTAGTTCACAAAGAAGGCATTCCTAGCTTTTAAATATCAGATCTTTCAGTTCTGAGGAAGATTCTGAATTATGGATCAACATTGATTTCGAAAAATATTTTATTTTCTTGAAGATATTTATTTACCTTCTTTCCATTGAATTTCTTATGTCATTTGCTAAAATCCCTTCTCTATAAAAATTTTCCTGTCCCAGTGTCTTATCTGTTGAATATTTTTTGTTGTAAAGTATAGGTGTTTTAATAATTCTTTGAGGGTTTCGATTTGTTCACACTGACTATCGGAGGAGAGAAGTCAGGAGTAACCGAGCCATCATCACTGATATGTCTTTTAGGTTGCAGCAAGTCTTTCGAGCATTAATACATGTACTTTCCCCATCTTGTCTCTTGATCTAAGATTGCCACTTTTCCATCTTGACGCTTTAGAATTTCCATTAATTTTGAGGTACATGCTACTTTTGCTATTTGTCTTGCCCTGATTATAAGGTTTGGTGTATGAGCATTGCGTAGAACATCGCACACTGATAACTAAAATATGAACTCCACACCTCGCGTGTGCAGTGTTCTCATCGGAACATAGTCTTTTCAACTAGTTTTAAAGTTCATTTTCTGAAACGACTATTACTCGTTTTGACATTCATAAAATCAGCATCACATTTCCAGCTTCCTGTTCCTAAGTCACATTGTCTTTATTTAATTTTTTCAATCGTACTGATCATGTTTGATTGCCTTATTATCCGTAACTAGCTAATTAATTAACTTGCCTTTAATTATTCGAAATTCTTTTAAAACGTCCAATAACAAGTTCTTGGATATATTAGCTGAAATATTGCAATTTGGTATCTCTTACTGCTAACGTTCAGTAATACATTAATCCCTCGCTATATCGCGGTTTTTTTTCCAAATACAGTATCTATATCGCATTTTTAAAAAAAAATTTATTCTGCATATATATTTTATCTTTTTTTATATGAATATAGGTATTTAATAGCATTGAAGTTTTACAGTATAAAAGGCTAGAGTTGTTTAAACGTGTTTTTTTTTAAATGTTTAATCTTTTTCGAGTTTTTTTGTTTTTTTTTTGTTTTTTATTGTTTTTTATTTATTCGTTTTTTGTTTTTTAATTAAATTTCCTTTAAATTTTATCAGAACATTCTCTAATATTTATTATTACCGTTGTTTTTATTAATAGGAACAGATTTACAGGATAATAATTAATTGTATATAAGTTATATACAATTTAAATGGTTTTTAGTTGATAATATTCATAAAATTTTTGACTAAATGGCGGAGAAAAAACAATTAGACCCTGTCATATCTCTTATTTACTGTTAAGGAAAATCATACATAAAAAGGTAATTGAGCACTCTGTAAATTGTGCTTCACTGAGGTGGCCAATAATGGTTCAAAAAGAACAACACATACCGAATTGCAAAAAAATGCAGTGATGACATAAAAATGAAATACTTGGGAAATCAGAAGGAGAGTAAGAGTACAGCAAAATCAAGGAAAAGGAAGCAAAGTAAAGAAATGCAGCAAAATCAAGGAAAAAAGCAGAAAAAGAGCACAAATAAATAAGCCGTCAGTTGACACTGTTCCTATCACTGATAAATCTGATTATGTTTAAATTGCTCAATGTGAAGACAATAATGGTCAATATATATATTAAAATATATATATATATATATTATAATATATATATATATATATATTTATATAAATATTATATATATATATATTATATATATAATATAGATATATATATATATATAATTAAGTATATATATATATTATATATATATATATATATATATATGTTTATATATATATATATATATTATATATATATATATATAATATATATATATATATATATATAATATATATATACATTATATATCGGTATATTTATATCGGTATATATACTTTTTTACTTTTATAAAAAACAATTACATACAAAAACAATACAATATACAAGCAAACCACCAATCATTTTCATCCGTTGAAAGTCCAGTTAAAGTCCAGGAATTAAAATGTGATGATCAAGATTGTCACATGGAGTATTGTGAATGTTTCATGCATTATTGGAAGATGGAAAAACGTTCATCTTCAGTAATGAAATAATTTCCTAACTGAATAGTAAAGTTAGTAGACATAATTCACGATATTTGATGTAAGCATTGCAAGATATCAAAAGTAGCCTCCTGAATTCTAGACCTTCCTGCCACTTCAGCTGCATGTGAGAGAAGTTTCTCAGCACATGCAAATATCCATTCAAAAAGAAAGAAACAGATGACATCCCAGTAAAAACTATTATTCATAAGTCATAATTTGAAATTGACAGACGAGCAGCCACAGCCTTCCGGTACTTTTTTTCAAATAAATGTAAGTTGGTAGTAGTTAACGTCATCAATTCATCAGACCATGACCACATACACTATCACCAGGTTCTCAAGTCGAGGTAGCCTCAGCGGTTTTCTGTAAGGGACATTGGCTGATAAACAAATCTAAAGACACCTCTGTCCATAAGCTTTGAGTCAGAGGTCCTGACCCTCCTTCTCTTCCACACAATATAGCATAATAGGATGAGGAATCAGATTTAATCGTAGAGGCTAATAGATGGAATAACAGTCTGGGATTCGGGATGCAGAAGCAGTAGAAAAAGGAATTTATTGAGGCCTTGAGGTTCTTATATGAAAAATTTAGTAACCTTTTTAAAGTTAGGCCTCTTAATTTCATACTATTACTAAACTTATGGTATTAATTATTATATTTCTTTATTTTGTGTAAGTAAATATACATTATAGTCATATGACTCATTTCTCATATGATAATATTTATTTCATGTACATTCTTCAGTTTTTACGCTTCAGCTTAAAGGTAAGAGTGTAATGGTTGATAAACTTGGCATAATTTTTTTTTTTTTTTTTATCATTTAATCTACATGTTTATTTTCTAAATATCTTATTTTTACAGTAATTAATAGTAGGTAAAACTGTTTATTAATTCTTTATTTTAATTATTAATGAAATAAAGAAAAAAATAACATTAAGTAAGAAAATATATAAATATTATTCATATTAAATACAAAAAACCGGAAAATCAATAATTGTTTTTTTTCCATAGTGTTTTTTTCGATA
>JABUQX010082013.1:0-2500 GCA_015478945.1 Trachelipus rathkii
CTTCAACTTTCATTTTTTCATCATCTTATGAAACCTCAAATTGCTCCAACTCTTTAAGCAAATCAAACACACACACTTTAGTTTTACTCACATCCAATCTCAAAGACACTTCACTTTAATAACTACTAACCAGATTCAAGTCGAGCTTTTTTCTTCGTGTCTGAGTCGAGGTCAGAGTCAGAGTCAGAGCTCACATGGCGCTGAACTGAAATACATAATTAATACAAAGGTTTTAAATACAAACCACACGATATATATATATGAACAATAATATGTGAACCTTATAACACGCCGGAAACATTCAAAACAGAGAGAGAGAGAGAGAAAGAGAGAGAGAAAAAGAGAGAGAAAGAGAAAGAGAGAGAAAGAGAAAGAGAAAGAGAGAGAAAAAGAGAAAGAGAAAGAGAAAGAGAGAGAGAGAGAGAGAGAATGAGAGAGAGAGAGAGAGAGAGAGAGAGAGAGAGAGAGAGAAGAGAGAGAGGAGAGAGAAAAGGGGGGGGGGGGAGTGTTTGTGTGTACTTGGGACAATAGTTTCCATCTTTTACGTGGATATCCGTAACATCCCAAACATTTTAACTATCAAATATATAAAAGGTATAAGAAATGGGTAAATGTGTCATGTATAGGGTTGGGAAAAAAACCGTTTTTTTCGAATCATGTTTTTTTCAGGAAAAAAACATGTTTTTTTCGTTTTTTTCAGTTTTCTTCGTTTTTTTCGTTTTGTTTTTTTTTTTCAGGTTTTTTTCGTTGTGTCATTAATGTATTTTTTAAAAATAAAAAAGACCCTAAATATGATTGGAATTCGAATATTTTTCATTTTTTCAAATATAAGGATACTTGAAGTAAACAAATATTCCATTTTCATTTATAAAATAGCAGAACTACCTTTCTCTTATATTTTATCAATTGTTTTCGTTACAATTTATAGTAGGTTGTAGCCTGCAGACTGCTGTTTTTGCAGCGTAATATTATCTAATCATTTACTATGTATTACATTTGTTCATTCTATTTTTTCTTTTACTTATGTATATTATATTTATATATAGAATGAGTCTGAATGACAAATCAAAAGTGACTTAAGGTATGCAAATGAAATAATAAAAATATTGAAATTAAAATTATACCAAGATTGTAATGAGGAGGATAGTGAATGACTTAATTTAATATAGGCTCGGAATAATCAACTTTTGAATTCACGTAAGTCACTAGTCCCACTCGCCCCAGACCCCAGTCCACTACTGAGTACTGACTACTGTCAAGCTCATTATCCCTGGGCTCATCAGCGTGATCAGCAACATTTAATTTTGATATGACTGATAAGTCTGATATCTCAGAGTCGTATGAAGTATCGTGTGAGAATGACAGTGGTGAAGGAGCAGGGGCAGTAACAGGACTCTTAAGCTTAGCTGCCTTAGCATAATCATCTCTCTCAGTTAGCATATTTTCAGAATTTCCTAGTTCTAGATTATGAGCAATAAATACTAGTTTTGCAACGTCTACACAACAAAAGTTATATTTCATGCGAGGGCCTTTGCTACCTTTTATTTCCTTAAAAAGTACAGTCACACGACTTTTTGCACGTGGCATTTCTAAATTCTGATTAAATAATTATGATAAAAATGTTACTGAAAGCTGAAACAGAGTAAGAAAACATTAATGAAGCCATAAACAAAATATTATGAATATCAAAATTCAGAATATAAAATAAAAGTATGGAAAACCCATAAAAATTTTTAACACAAACTTAGGGGCTTCCACCTTGTAGGAAATTGGAACCAAAAAATGTCCAAATTAGAGCATATGCTAAAATTTATAATATAATTGTTCAAACATGTAAATTCCACAACTTAATTGAAAAAAACGAAAAAAAACAAATTTTTACTTGTTTTTTTTTCAGGCTGTTTTTTTTCATGAAAAAACCGTTTTTTTCGGAAAAAAACGAAAAACGAGCTTGTTTTTTTCCTTTCCCAACCCTAGTCATGTAGTATGAAAAGGACAAAGGAATCATATGAGGTCACAAACTTTCGAAAAAATAGCAAAACGAACTTGAAATAATTACAAGTTAGGGAATAAAAGATTTTTCAAGTCTCACATTGATTGATGTTTGAAGTCGTTGAAGGTCGAGAGTCGCAAGTTCAAGTGAAAAAAAATTCAGTCAGTCATTTCAATTATTATTTTTTAAATAGCTCCGCAGTCCAGTTAACTAACTTAACTTAAAGCTCCCCATTCTATTCTTCTGATAAATATAACTCTTTCACCTAACAGAAAATAATAAATACAAAAAAAGCTAATAATTAATAAAAATAAGCAGCAGTTACAGTAACAAAAAGAAAAAATATAAAAATAATAAAATAAAGTAAATTAAAAAAATAAAAATCCTTCCAATTTTGGAAGTCTTTCTCCATTTTCCTCAATGCCTTCGTTTGAATCCTGTTATAGAAGTAAGGAAAAATAATAATAACAAAAACAATGATTAAATGACACATTAATGTTACAACAA
>JABUQX010082013.1:22500-27500 GCA_015478945.1 Trachelipus rathkii
AAAATTTTGATATGCTCGCTGTGGACTGAAACAAAGATAAAAGGAAACTGTAAAAATGTGTGGTGCGAAATGTGTTTGTTGGTGAGGAAAGGAATGCGAGGGGGATAGAAGGATAGATGAGGGACTTGTGGTAGAGAGCTATGGTAGATTTTGATGATGTGAGTACTAGAATTGTAAATGTAATTGAATTTAAAAGGTCAAAAATTTGTGTGGTTGGCGACTATGTCCATCTGAGGGTTAATGTTGAAGAGTTGCATTTTCTGGATAAGCAATGATGTTTTTGATGGGGTGGAGTAGGAGATTCATTCAATTTGCCACAATATCTGCCCACCCAAAGTATTTTTTTTAGTTGTCACCACCACTCAGGGGCAGAGCCCTATTCAAGGAGGGGGGGTTTAGTATGCTCAAAAGTTCACCCTCTAGCGCAAATTACGCATATGAGCACAGACACAGGCTTTAAAGTGAGGAGATTAAATTCAGCAAGAAATACAGAGTATGGAAGAGAATTCCACAGAACAGAGGTTGTGGGAAAGAAGGAAGCACCACAGCGAACTAGCCTGAAGTTACCAATGTCAACACAAAACTTGTGTGCAGATACATCACCCCTTTTGCTACGAGGGAGTCGTAAAGGTGGTGGTACGCGAGTGGTAAGTTCCCTCAAGCACCTGCCGCTGCAGTATCTATAGGATAGAGATAAAGCACCATCAACACGCCGCAAAGATAGAGGGTCAAGTGAACTGGAAAGTACAAAACAGTTTATAATATAATGTTGACAATATAAACATCCTTGGCCTTAACATAAACAAAAAAATGTCTTGGAAACCTCACATCACAACGGTTGCTACGGCGGCCTTAAAAAAAACGGAAGTTCTGTTTAGACTGAGACTTTTTTCCCTCTTCTCAGTTCTCAGTTGCTCCAGCTATACAAGGGTCGCATCCGCCCATGTATGGAGTACTGCCATCATACCTGGGGGGAGGGGGCTCTGATTTCACCCGGCTTTTGGACAGGGCTGAGTCAAAGGCCAAAAGGCTTATAAACTGTTCTGTACTTTCCAGTTCACTTGACTCTCTATCTTTGCGACGCGGTGTTGGTGCTTTATCTCTATCCTATAGGTACTGCAGTGGTAGGTGCTTGATGGAATTTATCACTCGCATACCACCACCTTTACGACACCCTCATAGCACAAGGGGTGATGTATCTGCGCTAGAGTTTTGTGTTGAAATTGGTAACTCCAGGCTAGTTCGCTGTGGTGCTTCCTTCTTTCCCCACAACCTCTGTTCTGTGGAATTCTCTGCCATCTTCTGTATTTCCTGCTGAACTTAATCTCCTCACTTTAAATCCTGTGTCTGTGCTAATCTGCATAATTTGCGCTAGAGGGTGAACTTTTGAGCCTACTACACACCCTCCTTGAAAAGGGCTCTGCCCGTGAGTGGTGGTGACAACTAAAAAAAAAAATCCTTGGGTGGGTAGATTTCTGGCAAATAAGCTGAATCTCCTACTCAACTCATCCAAAACATCATTCAGATAATCCCAGAAAATCGCACTCTTCAACATTACCCTCAGATGGACCATATGTCACAACCACACAAATTTTGACCTTTTCAAACTTAAATTTAACCTTTAGAATTCTAGTACTCACACAACAAAATCCACCATAGCTCTTCTACCCAATCCACTCATCAGAATTGCAAAACCTTCTTCCCCTCTCATTCCTTTACACACCAACACAAACATTTCACACCACACCACTCATTTTCAGTTTCCTTTCATCTTTGTTTCAGTCACAGCAAGCAAATCAAATATGCCCTTTCTAAATACATCCATCACCTCTCTCCTTAACATTTATTCTTCTGACATTCCATGTACCCATACGATTCATACATTTTCGCTGAAAGATAAAAGGCCACTTACGCTTACGAACCAAGGCATGTACTAGAAATCCTGGCAAAAGACAAGTGGTAGTGGGCAGCCAACCTAACTACCACCATCCCTTAGTCGCCTCTATGACATGCAGGACATACGATGTGGGCAATTTTTTTCGTCACACATAGGGATATAAGGGATAGGGATTTTGTCTAGAAGAGAGGTGTGGATATATGTATAAAAGGTGGTGTCTCTAAGACGTTGTCTGGAGGATGAGTGTGGATATGAACGCAGAACAGGTTAGGCACTGTAATGTCATACATACCATAAGAAACAGGGTATATAGTATATATATATATATATATATATATATATATATATATATAGATTAATATATATATATATATATATATATATATATTTTATTATTTATCATTACCAATAGCCCCTTAATCCCGAGGTTAATTGGTCAGGAAAGTATATTTGTATGAGTTTCTGGACCAAGGTGGAAGGTGCAGGAATATTTTAGGCCACGATAGCAGAACCCTGCTTCAGCGTGACATAGTCGGAATGCTTGCCACCGTAGGGCGTGGTTCGCATCCTAGTACGCAGCTTTTCCAATGCGAGAAGCATGAGAAGAGTGATTTTGTTTTGTTAGATAGATGTTCTGTTTAGAGTTGGCTATGGTGGTAGTGAAGTGTGGTGTATTGAGAGTAGTTAACACTTATGCCGTAAACTGCAAGTATATAAATATTGCAGAAAATCCTACTAACAAACAAATTTTTAGGTCCATTTCACTGTCTGAAGGAGAACTCGAACCCATACTGAGGAGGGAATCCTGCTTTTCAAGGTGAGCCAAAAAGTCGCCTTTAACCCACAGAGCCAAACGGAATATATATATATTAAATTATTTATATTTTATAAATATCGACAGGGATATATATATATATATATATATATATATATATATATAAATATATATATGTTATATATATATAATTTAATATCCAAATTTTTTTTTAATATTTGTTCCAAATAATAGACAAAAAGTTGACGATATTGAAAAAAAAATGCAAGAATTTTGCCGATGACAATTGACAATTAATTGCCCATCATATATATAATAGTATCTATAATATATCATATACCTAATTATATTATTATATACTATATAGTTAATAATAATAATATTCTA
The DNA here is from genome assembly GCA_015478945.1 of Trachelipus rathkii. NCBI lineage: Eukaryota > Metazoa > Arthropoda > Malacostraca > Isopoda > Trachelipodidae > Trachelipus > Trachelipus rathkii. The sequence goes on from JABUQX010082013.1 coordinate 25,560, forward strand.
TTATTTTAATATAATAATGATAATATATATATATAACTATATATATAATATTATTATATAATATAAATATTAATATATATTAATATAATATATGCTATTTATATTATTATATATCATATATATATAAATATGATTATATATAATATTTATTTTATAGCCTTTAGATAATTATCTATATTATTTTAATATATTAATTTCTATATAATACTGATAAAAAAACATCATAATAATATTAATATAAAATAACATAATATTATAATATTAATATTCATATAATTTTAATAAATTAAATTATTAACCTATATAATAATATATATATGCATTGAATTTATTTTATTTAAGCTTATATATTTATAACCTCCATATTATAATAATATATACTTAATAATATTATTTTATAGGTGAGTGATTATTTATATTATATTATAATATAAAATATATATATACTATATAATATAATTATATAATATACATATATAATAACCTATATATATTAATTATATTTATATAGGAATGTCAATATACCTTTTTCCAAGATCCTCACCAATATCAGCAAACTTGCAAGGTGTTGATACTTACAAATGTAAAAATAAACATTTTCATAATAAATTTCAAATATTGATGTTCATTTTTACATATTGAAAAATACGAATAAAGGCTTTAAAGTCTTCTAATGACATAAGTAACTATATAGTGATTAAGAAAATGAAAAGGACGGTTACTTGTACCAAATCCAATATTATATATATAATATATATATATAATATATATATATATAACAATTTTTTGTTTTTTAAGGAGTACTATCGCAAACACTCGAACTCCGAAATTATGATAATTAATTTAAAACACTATATTTAACTAGAATTGGGGGAATATTTAAAAAACACAAACTAAATTAAAATAACTATGCTGACGTTTCGTTCAACAATACATGTTGACCTCTTCGGAGCAAGAAGAAGACTGAATTGATTTTCAAAATTTTTTAAACTAAATAAGATGCGAATGCGACAAGCACAAGGAACAATCAAAAACAACAAACTAAAATGTATTATTTTTTTTTTTTTTTTTTTTTTTTTTATGAACAACTAAAATGAACTAATTTTTTTTTTTTATTTATTTTATTTTTTTATGAATCTATGTTATTAGGAATGTTGGCAGGTGTACGTATGAATATGAGTAAGCATTTTTCTTATTTAAATGATTCAATAAACTTGTTGTAGTTTTGCCAATACACAAAAAAAATCCTGAGAAATATTTATTAGGTAATAATGTTGATAAAATAAGCTTCATATAAGTCTATTAAGTTCTTTTGATTTATAAGGTGATAAAAGAAGATGGAATTCTTTCAAAATTAATATTATGACTTTGTTTATATGACAGTATAATGCGTTGCTATGGTTACATCTTTTTATGTCGTTGCTATGTTGATTTAGTCGAAAAGATGGTAGTGTCTTTAAAGTTTCCCCTATATTAAAATTTGTGTGCAAATATTGACACATTACGAGGAAACACAGTATACCCCCACCACCCCCGTGAACGTGTATCAGATTTAGTATTATATATGGCCAGAATACGTTGCAAAGTGTGGCAAGGAAAATTGAAAATTAAAATGTAATATTGAAATATAATTTTGCGATAGTAATTTAAGTTTGAATAAATGAATATGAAAAGGGGGATTATTTTTGTTGAGGTTGGATGAATATAGGGAGTATTTATTAGGAATATTATTGAAAAATTGATTCTTAGCTTTATTATATTTGAACCTTATTATGTATGATAGGGGTATATCAAGAGAGAGAAATATTGATTTATAATTGTGTTGAATTTCCATTTCTATTAATATAGGGGACTTTTGGAAAATCAATTTCAGTTCTTCTTTTTATTACTCGAAAGAGGCCAACATGTATTTGTATGGACGAATCTTCAGCCAGTATTTTA
>JABUQX010082014.1:0-37747 GCA_015478945.1 Trachelipus rathkii
ACGAGCGCACGAGAGAACTATTATATGAGAGAGCCCATCACGATGTGCTATATGAGAGATATAGAACTTACGCGAGAGGTTGAAAGAGATCGAGAGCGAGCTCTGAGGGTCAAGGTACATGGAAAGGAGAGATCTCTACCGCGAGGAACAGAGGAGCTTTTTGCAGCACCGGCCAGATACGTATTCTTTACGTCACATAATCCTTAAGTTTCTGGGCGGAAGGAACATTTCCAGTCAGTTCTTCTTTGAACTTTTGGCGCACTGAGTGCCGCATTACCAATTGCAGCAACATAACAGGAGTAACTGCATCGAACAGAATCAATTTTTCCAGTCCAGTGAGTTCTCTTCTAATCATTTTGATTTGACTCTGAAATAAGTACCATCTTTGTAATGGCATATAATTATGACTCGTTGATCGCAATCCATCGTCTCCGATGCATGGCACGCTTTATTCGTGTTTATGGATTGATAAGAAACGTTAATAGCAAGGAATTGATAGATAGTCAACTCAAAAGTTAGCAAATGCTTTTTCTGATGCTTTTCTTTCAAGTTCCTGTTTGCAGAATCGCCAATAATTGCCTTTCTCTGGAATGAACGCTCGATTTGGTAGTCTGATAATATGATCTTTATTTATTGGTTTCCCAACGTGGTTGGAAATCGTTTGAAACAGCTGGTGTCTCTGGTCCATGGCAGGTGCCTCCAAGGCACCTTGTCAAAATACATCCGAGAATAATTATTTCATAAATATGATGTCGACAGGCCAGTTGAAGCAGTGATCGACCCAAGCTTTATTCTATTAATAGGGGTCCTTGGATTATTACCAGTAGTTGCTGGCAGTAGTAAAAACAATGGCCTTATATTATTTTCCTGAAGTTCGCAATCTCCAAACATTCAATTCAAATGGCATTCGCAATATCAATGTTTTTTCCTAGACAATAGTTTTGGTGAACTTGACTAAGAGTTTGAAATTACCCTTCTGCTGATTATAGGTATAGGTAACCTCTTCTGTATTTGTGAACCCAGTGTATAATCTGGTAGAAATTTTACCATCCAGGGGTCACTACATGTAACAGAGTCGATGGTACAAAGTTATATCTTTGAATGCGAGAACAAAACCTGTTTTCATATCATCAGCGTAATTTTTTTTACGTAGAGTCGTTCTTTCTCTCATTGCTGATAGGTAAATTGCTAACTCACATCAGATTTTGGTCTAACTTGCGTGTCTTCAGTACGAACGTAGTAGAGACAGATCCCAAGGAACAAGACTTAAACGAGTGAGAAGTGCCACACGCACCATAAAAAAAAGCACATCGCGATCCAAGCTGATCAATGTGTCGCGATGGTTCAAATGATCAGTTTTACAGAGCTATCGAGTACATCAGTGTACACAAATAAGATTGCGACATAGGGACTAGCCTATTCTTTCTTGAGACGCACGATGACGCTAGAAGACGGAGTTGGGTGTGTGTGTTGTCATCAATAGTCAGTGTAAGAATACTAATATTAGAGTGAAAGTAATCAGCTAGGAGAACTCTTAGGCTAATTACAGTAAGCATAACGAGCAGACATTATTCAGTACTCTCCTCTTCACGTTTTTGTTTTTTACGGCTTCCAATTCTTCCTCCTTTTGCCGTTTTCTAGCGATTCTCTAGCAAAGCTTTTCTATTAATTGGTGCCTATGTATGCCACGCCTACCTTGTTTATTTCGTCCTTTGAGCTGCAAGCAAATATTTTAGGTCTTGCCTCAATCCGTTCATTATTTGTAGTGCACTCAAATTGTAGAGCAATGTCAAAAGACGGTCGTGTAAACTCTGGTTTAAACGTCATTTCTTGCACTAACTTTGTTTAGATGCAATTCTGCTTGGTGCTTTGGTGATTTCTGTATGTGATCTGTAACGTGTTCATGGCAACTCAATATTGTTGTACAAGATATTCGCGGTTTTGCTTATATGAGTTAGAATAATTTGCTTTTGCTCCAAATGGAATAAAAAAGTTCATCAGAGTAGCAATGAATGTAAATGCCATCTCTTATGTGATTCTTTTTCAACATGTGAGACGAACAGCCGCAAAACAATAATCCGATTGAAGGCAATTTGTTGCTCACTAATAATTGGTCGAACTCGATTGAATAATACCGTACCAATATGGTGAGGAGGGATTATAACTCACTTGTTTACTACGGAGTAAGGCCACTGATTATGCCAGAAATAAGTGTGATTAGCAAGAGCAGAACACGAAAAACGCTGCTGAGTCACCCACTGTGTTCCTTCACCGTAACTAACTACACCAATTACTTTATGTTTCACCTATCTTAGTCTTGTTCATGAGTTGGTCTTTAAAGTGGGGTTTTCCTCAATTTCATTATCTGTTTTTTATCTTGTGTTCGGTATATATGCACCCATTGCATTCTAATTATTTTATTTTTATTTGTTTTTTTGTGTATTTATTTTTCTTGTTTTTTCTTATTTTTGGTATTTTTTATTATATTTTTTTTTTATTTTTTTTTTTTTTTTTTTTTTCTTGTTTATTGTAGCCGAGGATACGAATTGGTGTTTTTATTTAAAGTGTGCATGGAGAAGGCTTTTTTACAACGCGGAACGCAAAGCATTTTGTTGCAGGGCGCAAAAGACAAAATGAAAAAAGCCCCCCGCAATACAGCGGGGCTCCCGAAATTATATATAGATTATAGACGACGAATATATAGTATATATATATATAGATATTAGTGATGGGATATGAATACGTAATATATATATATCGTATATAATATAAATATAGTATATGCATTTATAATTATAATATTTATAATATATTACTGTCTTCTTCATCTACCTTTTTTCTCCCCAAGACTGGGGTAAGGTGCGTAACATTCATCGGAAAAGAAAAGCAGTAAAAGAAGACAAAACTCCGAAAGAAAGCCCAGCCTTACCGCGGCCCATCTGTACCAGTTAATTATGTAAGACAGTACACCTATCACTTTATCTCATTTCTACCGTTTCCTTCACATCTGTTGTTTCAGTCGACAGCGTCAGGCAAATCAATTTGCCCCTCATCTAAAACATCCATTCACTCTCGCGCTCTTCATACCTCAACATTTATTCCTGATACACATTCCATGAATCCAATAACGATTCAATACATGCGCGCGAAGATAAGAACCTGCCGCTTACGGCGATCACAACTTTCTCTGAGGCATGCATTAGCATCCTGGCAAAAGATAAGTGGTAGGCAGCCAGCCAACCCAACTACACCATCACTTAGTTGAATTCTATCGACACGCGGACATACGCTGTCCCGGCAATTTTTCTCCCTCCACACATTAGGGATATAAGGGATCAGGGAATGTCCTTTCAAGATGTTGTCTAGAAGAGGGGTGTGGATTAAAAGTAGGTGTGATAAGATAGTGGAACAAAAAGAATGGTGTCCTCCTAAGATGTTGTCTGGAGATAAGTGTGGATTGACAATCTGTTCGGCAACAGAGACGCGAATCACTAGGGGACACCAACAACTGGAATGCATACAACAAAAGACTCATAGATCAAAATATGTGGTATAAATGATACAATCATATGACAGGCGTAATAAAAGCTACTAACTACTATTAAACTAGCCATATCAGCAAACTAGAATCTATATACTCATATATAAACTATTATATACCAACCTATACATAGTACATACCACTAATATATATATATATTATTATTCATAATTTATAATAAATATACAATCAGGTATAGTATATAAATAGTATATAGTTAGTCTTATAGTATATAGTATACGTAGATACATAATTAATATGTATATATATATTATATATATAATAGAGAATATTCCTAGATATTTAATATAGTATATATTATATTAATTACATTGTACCTGTTTACATCTTTACATTTAACTAAACTTGTTGAGTAATATTATAAAAAATTCTTGAATATGTTGTCAATTAATCCGGCTAAAATAACTCCGGCAAAAATTGATGATGGACGATTGAAAAAACTATGCCGATTTTTGCCAATGACGATTAAATTCGTCTCCATCACTCTAATAACATTATAGTATATAACGGATCTTATATAGCTATTTGTCGTATTATATCTTAGTATAAATTAATACTATATATATATATATATAAATAAATATATCTATATATTATATGTATATAATATTAATATTATAAATCATATATATGCTATATATTATATATTTTATATTATATATATTAGTTATATGTAATATATACTTAATATACTAATATATAATATATACTGAATACTATGGTGAACTCTTTCTGAGGCTGTGTTTGTGTGACTTATATATATATAATATATTTATAATACGCGAGGTAATATCTAGCTGTAATACATACTAGTGTATATAATATATATATATATAGTATGTAGTATATATATAAATATTTTAATATATATATTATATATTATATTCGTGTATATATAATATATACCTTATATCATACGTATATTATACATATATAAATTATTATATATATAAATTAAATATAATATCTTAATATATTATTATATACTATATATATTATATAACCACTTATATAATATATAATACCTAATATATATTATAATATATATAATTATATATATTATATACCACTTAAATATATATTATATTGTATATATATATATTCATATTTAATATCTATATATATATCAATCTATCTATAATATAATATCATATAATATATATATATAATATAGTATAATATATAATATAGTACTCCTATATATACTAATTATACTATATATAATATACATATATATATATATATACTAATAATATAGATTTTAATATATATATATACTTTAATATATATATATTGTAGATATATATTGTATATTTAATATATAATATATAGTTTATATATAATATATTTAATATACTATACTATATATAATCAATACCTTATATATAAGATCGGAATATTGATTTAGTTATATAATATATTATATAGCATATAATATATATATATAGTAATAGGTTATTAGTAGTGGATAGCGTAAAGACGGGGGTGATAGCGTTCAGGTCTGCATGTGGTGCTATTGTCGTCCACGAGTGAGGGCAATTCGGTCCAGTGGGTCAGAATGCGCGGTACATTACGATGGTAAAATATTATGCTTTAAAGATTAAAATATGTTCGTTGTTATGTCTTAGGCTATCCTGATAATCTTTATAGAAACTTCTAATTCTAAGTCAGTTATCCAAATAATTCATGTGATTTTTCTACTTTCTTTTTCTGAGCAACTATAAAATCGTTAAACTTTTAGAGCTTAATTGCTAAGATAATCATCAGTCAAATAATTGTACTCAGTTATTGGTATCGAAGATATAGTACTTGTAATAAATAAGTTCATAACCTTAAATGCAGTTTGGAGTCATGTAGGAGGAAAGGAAGGCATATAAATATATTTATTATAAAAATTGGTCAACATTGGGCAATTCGGTCCAGGTTTATAAATTTGCGTGGGGCAATTCAGAAGATCACATTTGAAATCTTCATTAATTAAATTTTTAATACTCTTTATCAAACCCAGATGCTACCGAAATATAAGTCAGTACTAAATATAACTTTTTTCATAGAACGACTTTTACAGAGAATAGTAGGTAACAGTTTTTCCAACTATAGGCCTAATTAACTTTGTAACCAAAATTTTTTTCAGCGAAGATTGTTCATCGACTTACGCACAATAGTAAGCACGTCAGGGTAGTATAAAGGGATACTCTGATATGGATGTTTGCCAGACCCCTTAAGTAGACGTTTTGTCTGTCTTAGCCATATGGTTCTTAACGAAACGAAGTATGCGCTAACGCCTCGGTTTAAGCAATATCGTTTTAATGTCAAACAGCGCAAAAGTCGTAAAAGAACGCCCTCAACCAAACCGTAAAGAATTTCTTAATTCTTTGTAATCATAAAATTAAAGAACTGCAGCATATACGAGATTAATATACAGTACAGTCGTACTTGTTGATCAAACAGCGCAAAATCGTTAAAAAACGAACTCACCAAATCGTAAGAATTTACTTAATTACCTGTGTATATAGAATACAAAAGAATAAAGGAAATTTCCTTACGTTTTGTGAGCATTTTTTTACGATTTTTGCGATTCACCTCCACGATTCCAATCTCCAAGATTCCGTTTATTTAACCCCAGTATCCTCTCACAATAAGGGTGATACCATAGCCATATGTTGAAACGAGTTGTCAAAAACGCTCGAGTTGGTCGTTCATATATTTTGTCAAACAGCGTATTGCGTCAACTCATTTTGTCCAAACAATCGCAAAACTGCGTAAAAAACGACACTTCGCCCTTTGTGACGCTATCTTCTGTGCAGTAGCAGCTCCTGAACATCTAATAAAAAAACAGAATAGCAAGGATATTCTCAAGCAAAGGACATTCGCCCTCACCAAACAAAAGAAATCATTTGTCACTATGTTGCAGTGAAACTGAACGAACAGAAATACTCGAACATTTTATCTACGTTTTCCAGAACCCAAGTTCTTAAAAGTAAGTATGGCATAACATTAGTAAAATGAAAACTGACTTAATCATAGTCATTATCAAACTAAAAACACTATTTAATGAAGGATTCTTTAGGGATGTGAAAATTGTAAAGTGGACAGAATTGCCCCCCCCCAACAAAAAATCGTGGGAGCAATTCGGTCCACGTTGATTATCCCGGCTTCTTAACATTAATCCTATTATTATACTGTAGAAAACATTCAATAATACTAATTCTACTCCTAATGGATAACTAAGAATAAATAAAAAAAAAAAATAAAGATCTGGCATAAAATCCTTAGCATTTTTGAGTCCTACCCGATTTACTGGAACCGAACTGCCCACCGTTTCAAGTGTTGATCTATGGTTATAACTTTGCATCGACAATATAGATCTTATCATACATATATCTAATCATATTATACTATATATATAATATATATACTATAAATACCTATATAATATAATATAAAGTATAATAATTATAATAATTACTAGATATATATATAGTATATATATATAATATATATATTATAACAGTAGATATATAATATATAATATATATATATATTATATATATATATATATATATATTTATATATAATTATATATATATATTATATATTAATATATATATATATATATATATTATATATTATATAGTATTATCATCTATACAGAGGTGATTTACGAATCAGGGCGGGACAAAATTCGAGGAGGATATTACTCTTTGATAACATACAACCAAAGAAAAAAAGTTTATCGTCTTTTGTATCAAATAAAAGTTACCTGTAAAGTTCTTTCCATTTAGAGGAATACAATGTAGTTACGAAGGTGGAACGGGGTATGATGTGAAAACTAGGTGATTCTAATGTTCCTAGATGTGTACATGAGTTGGCTACGGAAACTCTGCAACGTAAAAGTAAGTAATCATCTAGAACAGGGGTATTGCTCGTCTATAATATATGACACTGCTATATCGGTTTCGCTTTGAAGGTACCACCATTATTATAGAGAATGGATGATAATACTAGGAAGTATTGTGATTAAGTAATTCAAGAAATTCATACCAATGCTCTGGAAATTTAGCAAAGCCATTACATTACAATACTCTAATATCAGCGATCAATCAATAACTACACCTAATATTACTCAATACAATATTATTCCGCCTTAATCAACAAATAATTAATATGATAAGTAACTTACCTATCGAATAATAGATAATAATCTAACGAAATACCGGAACAGGAATAACTAATAACAAGAAGTAATAACCATAAGATCAATAACCATCAACAATACTAAATAATAAATAAATAATAATACATAATAACAAAATAATACATATAATAAGAATAGTATTAAATAACACTCTTAAGGTTAAGAACAATACACTTAATCATATTAATAATAATACATATATAATAATTGATAAAATAATAATATATTATTGAATAATCATAAATAATAATGATAATAATAATAATAATAAAATATTGAAATAACGCAATCGATAATAATAATAATAGATAATAATAAATATAATAATAATAATAATAATAAATAATAATAATAATAATAATAATAATAATAATAGCCACATCTACGGAACATAAACACCAATATTAACATCATACATCTTGCACCTTCCTAACTCTTTTACCTACTAAATGAAGAACTTTAAAGGTAAACTTTTTTTAAGACAAAACACTTGTAATGGTACAAAAGATAACTAATCAACAACATTTGACCCCCTATTTCGTAAACACCCAACTGTAATTATATATATATATATATATATATATATATATATTCAATATAACATATATATATATATATATTTATAATTATATAATATTATATTATATGATTATAATTATATATATATATATATTAATAATATATATAGTATATATTATATATTATATTGATAAAATAATTAAACTTATTCTTTCGTCTTTCTAAAACTTTTGTTTATTTTTCTTTTAAATGACTTATTTATAAATGTATTTTATTTTCAGTTGAAGCAGAACGGCGTCTTAGCCACGGGCAAAATTGTTATTGAGCACAACTCAAGTACAACATCGGGGTTATAAACCATTTAAGTGTTCTGTACTGTGAGAAAAAGTTTTAATGATAAGCGTGATCTCTAAAAAGACCCTCGACCCACACGGGTGAAAAAACCATTAGGTGTTCCTAATTGTGATGAAAAAGGTTTTTTTTGTGGATTAAAAGTAGTTGTTAGAAAGACACATTCGAACCCACACGGGTGAAAAACCATTTAAGTGTTCCCACTGTGATAAAAGTTTTTATCAGAAAAGTTATTTAAGAGTTCATCTTCGAACCCACACGGGTGAAAAACCATTTAAGTGTTCCCAGCTGTGTATACAAAGTTTCTTCTCAGAAAAGTTTAATTTAAGAGTTCTCTTCGAACCCACCAACGGGTGAAAACCATTTTTAAGCTGTTCTGTGCTGTGAAAAAATTTTAATTAATAAATCTCGTTTACAAACCCACATTCGAATCCACACGGGTGAAAAGCCATTTAAGTGTTCTTACTGTAATAAAAGTTTTAAGTTGTAAAAGTGTTTAGATGATATCACCCGTTGGAACCCACACGGGTGACAAGCCATTTAGTGTTCTTACTGTAATAAAGGTTGCAGTGACAAGTAATTTAAGAGATCACCTTCGAACTCACCACGGGTGAAAAACACCATTTAAGTGTTTCGTATTCGTGATAAAAGTTTTTAGTGCTAAAAGTATGTTTTAAGAGATCACCTTCGAACTCACACGGGTGAAAAACCATTTAAGTGTTCGTACTGTGATAAAAGTTTTAGTATTAAATGTAATTTAAGAGATCACCTTCGAACCCACACGGGTGAAAAACCATTTAAGTGTTCTTATTTCTTCTATTTAAAAGGAATTCATAAATCTCATTTAATTAAGGCATTGTAATTCGAATTTAACACGGAGTGAAAAAACCATTTAAGTGTTCTATATGTAAGAAAAGTTTAATGAATATAAAGTAGTCATGAAACATAAATTGGAGGCCAAACGGGTGAAAAACCATTTAAGTGTTTCTACTGTGATAAAAGTTTTAAACAGACAAGTAGTTTAAAGATCTCCACTCGAACCCTGTGCAAACATAGCCCCAATACTGTCATCGAAAAACATAACAACATTTGAATCTTATTAAAGATTTCAGTGATTAACAAAATAACATTGATTGTTAACGACAGTTCCTTGAATTTATTTTAAAAATATGAATTATATATATACTTACGGTATTTAGAATTAAGTAATACTTTTATCTTAGTAGTCTGGTAGATAGTAGTTGGCAGTAGTAGGTAGAGACTGAAGCTTTAGTCTAGATATTTAAGTGAAGTTCCTAGATGTGTTAAATGGATGCGTTTAATTTGTTAAGAGGTTTTGTTTTTCTTATGTTTAGGAAGCGATAAAATTATCTTATTTTTTTTTACTAGTTTTAAAAGTTTTATTATTTATATCGGTATTATTTTTTTCGACATTTTTTGCATTTTGACTCATTTAAATATTTTTATTATCTTATTTATTTATTTTTTCTTTGCTTAATTTCTGTATTATGCTTTCTGACTAATTATTATTGAATTATTATTTTTTTAATGCAAAGAGGAATTACAAGTGATGTATGAATTTTGATGCCAATTAATTGAATTTATATTTTATAGCGTTTTAATGCCGGAATTAAAATTAAAATTAAAATTAGATTTAAAAATAATTAAAGATAAAATAATGTTAGGTAACAATTTTAAAGTTTATTACAAGTAAACTTTTTGGTATCAAAATAAATCGATTAATAATTTTTAATCGGAATTTTTAATTTGGCTTTAGACTTATAGACTTTATTAAATTAACATTACATAAATAATTTTAGGATGCTTTACAAGTTAATATCATAATTATGTGACAAGTTCATCCACAAAAACATAGTTCATGAATCTTTTTAAGACATGACCAAGATGGTGATTTCCTTATTAAACCAGGAGCACCAGACCATTCCTTTGACATTTGTTACAAAAAAAATCTTTTATCTATTTTAGTATCGGGAAATCAAGTTCCTCCTGGTTTCATGGCAATGTGACCACTGAATCTCACTCGATAAATCCACCAACAAGTTATCACTACCATTTGCAACCACATAAATGAATTCCAACAATCGTAATCAATAGATATTATCTATAGTTAATATTCGAAGGCAATGAAACATGTCCCGAGTGTGCTGGAAGTTTATAGCGAGACAAAATGTTTCGTAACGCATTTATTAAAGAAACTTTTAAAGGTCTCACTGTTGCATGATACTCGATCCACCTCATATCAAGCACACTGCAAAAACCATTCGAGGCAACGACGTAATCGAAAAATAGATTTTTGTCTCAAGTAAGGTCGGCTCAGGATTTCTTCTCAGGATATAAACTAAGTTATCCGCTTCGTTAATTGAAAAATGATATACCATCCAGATATACTGAATGATTAAATTTTAGATCGCTCCTCAGGTGGCAGTCCTAGATATTTTAATATTAGAGCTACCAGATGAAGAACCAATTTCAACATAAACCTACACGTGATTGAAAGTGGATGAGATAGTAGGCTCCAGGACGAACCCTGCCGAGGCCAGTTTCCCACAATTCTACTACATGGAGTACTGTTGCATCAACCTCCACTATTTCCTTCCGATCAACATAAATACAGCTTACTCAAGAGATTCATGTCGCTCACCCCCACCGAGTGTCATATTTTTCATGAAATCTTGCATGAAAGATAATTCGATGAAAAACCAAATCAAATGCCTTTATGAGAAATAGATGAAAACAGCGACTGTGAAGCAACCCATCTCAGAAGGGAGCGAAAGTTTAATCCCAGTACATCAATTTTTAATTACAATCATAGCTGTTCTTCCTTGTATTTCTTTCTTATCAATAAAAAATCGGCACAAGTTAAAAAAGTAAATTGTCACCAAGAAGAACGAACTATTCTATAGATATGACAACTTTTATCAGAAACCAATGCTTTGAAACATTGGTGCATATATTGATATTGGAAAACATGATGTGACATACGACTGCCAACGTGCGGCAGCGCGTAAAAGATAATATGTTACAGTGTCTAATTTTGAATTGTTTACATACCGGAAGCCTATTTGACTAACATTTGTTTATACCAATTATTAGATTGCGAATTCAATTAAATTTTTCAACTTTTAATGTAGCAAACCGGCAACTGGTACCCCATTTTCATTTTAAAAGTTTTTGGTTTTTCTAATACCAACAATTAAGATCTATGTTAACTTACGAAGGACTTTTTAGGAATTTTTGTTTCAACTTGGGTTTTTTTGGAGAGTATTTTGTCTGAAGAATCAATTAAATCATTTAATTATTTAAATCAATATATTCGCATTATTGCATTTGGCGAGTGCTGGGCATCCTTCAAGTCCAACCTTAAACTCGCGAAGCTTTGTGTCACTACCTTCTATATGTAATATATTTATAGGGTAAAAGATCTTTTAAATCAAATAAAACTTAAACAGGAAAATGATTAGTGATATTTACCTCAATATATTTTTACAAAAATCAAACTTCTCACGTAATAACTCTAAAGCACGAAAGAATTAGGTCTTCTCTCAATCTTCGTAGAAATATATAAACTACGGATTTTTTTTCCATTCACATCTGCATTGACCTTGGTGGAATAACATCTGGAAAATGGCTTTCTGGCAGTCAATTTTTTAAAGAAATTTTCCTATGATCATTAGTCTAATATTAAACAATGTATTTAACTTTAACATTGACCACCAATTAAAAATGCCTTTTAACATCAAGGATATTAATGCAATAATATATTTGAAAAATATTCATGTCTAATAAATGATTTTAATTTGCAAACATATAGGAACTGATAAATATGAAGATACTGAATATAAACTATTACTTTATTTATGATATTTAAAATTATCCGATTACTTCTATTAAGAAATCTTTTATTTTTTAGCTTCATTATATGTAGAGAGAGAGAGAGAGAGAGAGATTGACCGAGCATCATCTTCCCTCATCTCCTCGCAGTGCACTTCACCACCCGTTATCGTTTCGCACCAAATGCACTCCACCACCCTGTCTTTTACCGATGGCGATCGCATCGATATATATATAATATATATATTATAATATATATATATATATATATATATATATATACGTATATCTATATATATATATTATATTATATATACTAATATATTTATATATATATATATATATATATATTTATTATTTTTACAGGTTTTAAATTTTTAAACACAACGGCAGAAAGCCCTAATCAAGGAGGAGGTGTATTCATTTAACGTCCCGAGCAGGACGAAACCAAGCCCAAGGGGAGAATAGCGTTCACATTCTCCCACCCGACCAGTTGCGAACCTTGGACCCTCGCTTTGTTGGGGCGAGTGCTGTAGACACTCGAGCTATCGGGCGCTTTATATAATAAAATATATAGAAAACCCCGTTTTCTTGATCCAGTTTATGATCATCAATGCAGACCAAATTTGTTTCTAACATTTTTCTTAGCATTATATACATAACATAATTGAAATAATCTCCTCCACATCCTCCTCCTCATCTCTCTCCCGTTTTACTCCTCTCTCTCTCTCTCTATATATATAATATAGTATATATATATATAATATAATATATTATAAAGTGTAATATATAATACTATATATATAATATAATATATATATATATATAGAGTTATATATATAATTAATTTAAGATATATAATACTATATACTCTCCAGTCAAGTCTGGATCGATAATAGTCCATAATACAGTGCAGGTATGAGATAACTATCATTAATTCTATAAAATTAACAATTGTATACTAGATTATCATCGATATAGTACTATAGTTATCATTATATATTATATATCATACTATATATATAGTATTATATTATAACTATCATATACGTAGTAAGTTATAATATTAGTGATGTGGAGCATCGCGAGAAAGATGACAGACCGAATTCCGCGCGCTTTGTCTCTGCGGATGTTATTGTCGAGATTTGATAAGAATTTTATAATAAAACTCAAGATGAATTTGAACGCAAGTTTTAGATGAGCGACATGGAACTCGAGACTCAACTGTGTAATAATGAATCATGATCTCGCACGTGCCATTGGAACATAATAAGTATTGAGTCAACAGAGTCCAAACATGATGAATGTAATGGATGCCAAAAAATTACGCGGCTCTACAGCTTTCTCTTTTCTCCAATGCATAACTAACTTGTCAATCGTCAACGCTAAAGGAAGCAATATTGAACGCATCTTCAAATGAAAATGAGACGGTTTAAAAAAGAATGAAAGTGTAATAAAACAGAGCTAGAAACGCTTTGTTCTGTGAGAAATTAATTGACAATAGCTATTGCAACTAGCTTTAGATCCTCGAGTCTATAAAGGCAAGTTTCTATCTTGCTAATACAATTATTAGAAGTTAAAGTCGTCACTTTGTATTGCCAGATTGAAAAACTATCAAATCCGAACGTATCTACTCGCGACCATTAAAAGGATAAAAAACGAAATCAATCAGAATCCCAACTACTATTCTACAAAGTAAACTACAATATACAGAATTTACTGGAAGAATTTCTACAGTACAGTAAGTGACTGAGGAAATACCAACGCATGTACAAAAGATGGTAGTGCAAATATTGAAAACTCACCAACTAAAACGAATGGATTACAAAATGATGATCCTATCAAGAACGTTATAGCAAAGATGTTTACCCCACGCTGAAGTAAACTTGCAAGGAAATAACTGCCCGCTGAGTTACTCTTTTTTTTTTTTTTTTTTTTTTTTTTTTTTTTTTTTTTTTTTTTTTTTTTTTTTTTCTTTTTTTTTTTTTTTTTTTTTTTTTTTTTTTTTTTTTTTTTTTTTTTTTTTTTTTTTTTGTATTGTCTTATATAGTGTTGAAAGTGAGAGAGTATTTAGCAATACTGAGCTAATATATGATGAATAGAGAAACATAACTCTCAGCAGAAAGGCAGAAAAATTGATTATTTTTTCAAGCAACCAACCTTACCTACTATTTGAATTTCAATACTCGTGCAAAAAGTATACTAATACAATTGTAAAATCTCTTTCAATTAGAACGGAGTTGGGGAGAGGATTGAGTGGGGTGCGTTTTAAATTGGTTTCCGTCCGCCACCCTGGTAACATCAATTTATATTATAGATTTCCTGGCTAAAACCCGGAAAATATGTTAGGGCATATAATGATATAGTATATAGACATTTTGTGCCATATATATATTGATGTATACTATATACTATATATATATTATATAATATTATATATATATTATATATCTATATATATATATATATATAATATATATATATAACTACCTATACTCAGTAAATTATACTTGTAACGCCGCGAAGAAGGGCAAACCTGCCCATAGTCGAAAGGAATGAAAACCTAAAGCGCCAGAAACCTTAATAGGAGGAGGTGATCGAACTGATCAGCAACAGAAAGCGCCAGCCCCAGCCCGTTTGCGCATACTCTTATTGTAGAATAAAATGAAAAAAAAGAGAGGGTAATGATCTCGGGATACTCTAAGGTGTTACTCAAGATATATATATATATGAAAACGACGAATAATGTTAGGCCTACTTATAAAAATATATAAATCTTAAAAACAGACTATATATACAGATTGTGCTTTGCAACCATACGATTCTTAATATACAAAAAAAAAGAATATAAATAATATAATGTTTATTAATTTTCGAATTTCCGGCAATAGTACAGCCTGTCAGATCAGAGGGGCCAATCGGAGTTGAACCCAGGATCGTAAGAAGGTATAAGAATTAAATTTTCACCGGAAACGATCAATAGACCCTATATACAATAAGGTCTATTCTACTGTGACCCGCAATTAAATTAAACTATAAATTATTTCAAGATAGAGACACGCGTACGTCGGCAAACCATATATACAGGCACGAGTCAATACAACTCATCATATATTAATAAGCAGTCATATCAACGCGGACAAGCTCCGCAGAACAGGTAATTATAGTAGAATTAAAAGAGAATCAATAAGGACTATGTAAATGCAGCCTATATAAATATCAGTGTATTCTGCGAAGATGACCAAGCAATTATCTCATTAACAAAGCAAAACATACACTAATTACACTATGCATAATTTAACATATCAATGATCAATATAAATATCGAATTTTGTCATCAAAAGGGTTGTCTACTCCAATTACACAAAATAACCTATTAATTTTAAGTTCCTCAAAGTCTAAGTTATACGAACAAAATGCGCAGCAGTACCTTCACGATTTTAACAATATTAATCAGTGAGTCAACTATGTCAAAATATATGGCTATTATATGAGCTATATAAAAAACGAGGAATGACGATTAGAGGTTAATAAGTTTACCAAATTTTTCGTAACTTAAAATTGTTATATAGCGGACCCTCCATCAGAAGACAAACATCTCATAATGCGGCAGTGTAATTGAAAAACAGTCCCCGCTCTTTTGGGCCGCAACCTCGGATATCTTCAGAGATTATTATTGAGCTCACAACTGACAAGGCCGGAGTGTTAAATTTATGAACAAGATAGGGAACCTTTCGAGGTCCGCGAGGAATAATATCCACCGGACTGTATGGCGTGAAAGAATGCGCCTATTGGTGCTCAGCATAAATGGAGCCCAAGCCCAGGAATCTCCTGCAAAATGCAGTTATCAGAGATCGTGCTCAATACATAAATATTAATAACGTATCACCTTATCAAGATTTTAAAAAACATTTCAAGCAGTTCCCATCCCTGTGGTGGGGGAACTGAACTTCCCTCAAGATATAAAGCTGGGGCAAAACCGCAACCTTCTGACGAGACACGTGGCAGAATATAATTCGATGCCACTATTGTATTGCAGGGCAGATATAATCAGAATAAATATTTATAATAAGTGGCAAAATACACTAAATGTCACAATTTGATAAACAGTCACTTTAACAGTTAATAACAAATGCCACTATGCACTGCAACTCGATAAATTTTATTCAATCTCCTTATCCTATAAACAATCTGCAACGGAAAAGTAATCATAAATAATCAGAGAAAACAAATATTCGTTCCATGTATGATTCTATAGAAAGGCATGACAATTTAACTTAGCTAATAAGCCATTCTGAGCTCCCAGCTCCATTCTCCCAGATCTTCCATTCGTCTCGTGTGCACACTTCTGCCTCCCCCTTTCATTAACCCGCCTTGAGGCATGGGCACATTACCTGGAAAGGGGAAAAAAGAAATGCATAGGCAGCATGGCCCATTACATATCCCCACCAGAAAATGGACCCATTTTCTCAACAACAGGAAAAAGATGCCAGTTAACCCAGTCCCAGGGTAACCGTAACCTTGCCAACTACCCCAAGAAGCGCGAGAAACCAACATAATACACATATTTGGCACGATCTAGCATACTAAAAAATGTAAATGGGAAAAAAAAAAAATTTAATCAAACAAGGAGCTTAACCAACATTAGCTCGTTACAAAAACAATTTACAAGATACAAAAACATTTTTTTTTCCCTTATCTTTCCTTTTTACTTTTTACAAATAAAACATCATTCTTGGGTATGACCACATAACCAGAGCAACAAAAAAAATCCCTTTATAATAACATCTCTCTTAAATGACACCTGACATAGTACAAAAAAAAAACAAAAACAACACATCTCTTTTACCATGAATATTACGAGTACTATTCCCAACATACACGTTCTTTTAAAATAACCCATGGTGCAGTATTAACACCCGCGTTACGCAAGATTACACTTTCATACCCAGCCGGCAACCACATACACAAATTTATGAAGTTGAGGGATACCTGTTCCGCTCCCTCCATAACTCCAACGCGCATTCTCTTGGGCCCAGCTTTACATGGACTTCGCATCCCGCGACCGGCAGACGTGCCCCGGCAATCAATACACCCTCTCCGGCCCCTGTCAGACTAAACCTGGAGCTTCCTGTCCTCACCGCCCATTACTCAACCCCGGTCAACGTCGCTATCACCCAACTTCACATCTCCATCTTAGGAGCATAAACGACCTGGGACAGACTTCCCAAGAAGAATCGCCAAGAACGACGACCCCACTACCGTCTCCACGCGGACCCTCCGCCACTCGACGCGTCAAGCCAGTTCAAAGCCCCAGAGACCTCCGCCACCATTCGGATGAGCTATCTCTTGATGGCATATATCATGGTTTACCCCGTGGTGTTTCCACGGTCCAAGCACAGAGATGAGGCACAATTGGCGTCATTGTCGAGAGAGCTCCTTCTTCAAACGACATCACCAACAGACTACGGCCTTGCCCGAACTCAATTCACACCAGCCTGCGAGGGGACATCTCCAAAAGGATACCAGTGAAAATGCCACCCTCAATCTGACCATCCCCTATCATCTCCTCGTTCACCAAGCACAGATGAGTCCTGCAGAATAATCAGCGTCCCCGCATGATTATTAATCGCAATAATCTCCCCACTAGGCCCAAATCACCGTTCGGACTGCCCGGGAAGAACTGCCGACAGGGGAACCCCTGTGGGTCGACCGCACCGGAGACTCGGGCGCGGCCACCCCACCAACCGTGGTGGTAACAGGGACAGAATATCCCTCCCCCGACGCAACCCCCGCTTCCACTACTGGCCTCCGTCTGAACCGGAGCCACCTACAACTCGGCTGGATGGAGTCAAAAAATGCCTCCACGCATGCATCAGTGTAATGCAATCCATCCGATAGCACAGCCGGAAACAGCAGAGACTCCGAATCGTGTCTCAAGAACCGAGCATGAGGGGCGTCCCGGCGTAAGAAAACGCGAACCGACGTTATCTATCTCTGGCGTACACAGGCTAATCCCGATGATTCATCAATGAGGACAAACGGTACCGCGACGGACCCGCATTTCTTAAGATCCCAGGTTCCGATGTAAATTCTCCCCGGGAACGCCGATGCAAATACTCTGCCCGGAACATCGGTTTTCGGTTCTCCATTACGGGTATTATCAGTTACTTCCAGGCCTTTCCTTATCAAGGTCTTCTCATTAAATGCGCAAATATTTTTTACGCTGGGGAGCAGAAGGTAAACCTCCATGCGTTTATTGGCCCGGTGACAGGATCTTACAATGTCACGCATCAGACTCGGAATTTTGCTCCAGTCCGCAGCAGGGTCATCTGTCAGCAGAGTGACTCCCTCTACCTTTGAGAAGAGCACCTTCCGCCACGCAAAGGAGGTTAACCCCAACAACAGCAGAATATCTACTGCTTTAAGATCTAAGTTCCGCAGAATAGCCGGGGTTTCCTCGATACTCCGCCCAACCCGGGCGTTAACCATGATTTTAACGGCCCATTTAGCTTCTAATTCATTGACTAACCTCAATTCAATGTTTGGCTACTGTTGCTGCAGTCTCAAATTTACCAATTCTCAGCATAACCTGCAAAAATACATCTTTTTAGAACAATCAATTAAATAACTAAAATTTCCCTTCAATTAACAGACCGTACACGCAATTAGTATCTAAACCTCGAATCCCATCATATTACTCATTTTACGTTCGCCATCATGCAAACTTCGCTGCTTTCGTCAGCCCCGGATCCTGAGAATCATGACACTATCCCAGCTGCTTTTGTTACTGTTTGTGACGCAATGCATAATTATGTCTCCATCAATATACGAATTAACCTCTCCTTCCCTGCACGTAACGATTGTGGTAAACTGAAACATATTCCTTTTACATTTTAATTTTCTCAATAGTAATTCTATTACTTTTTATTTTTTTTTTTTTTTTTTCCTTATTCTTCAATTTTTCTATATTATCGGTGACTACACTACGCTTCGTCCCGCAATAACAATGTTAACAAAAAAATTCTCTCATTCTTTTATCAATAGGTGGTGATGTGTTGTTTACATTCATTGTGATCAATCCTGTCTTAGACTATACTTACTCTGTGCCTTCCATCGCGCTGATTCCACGCAGGCAACAAGCCCAGAAGTATTTTGGTAATCTTCCGCCACCCGCCCCCCTGGATCTCGTACACGCAGCCGTTTGGTCTTCACTCCGGCTCCAGAACATCAGACTTTCCTCTCCATGACAGCGAAATCACTCAATCTCCCACAAAACTCTCCACGCTCGCTCTCATAGCTCACTTCAGACGACTTCTAAATCCAGTTAAGACCCCCAGAGAACTATATGTAGGGATGACCGTAACCACGTGGCACCCTGAGGGCTAAAAGCCTCAAAATGCTGAGACGCCCTGGGCCTCCCATGATCTTCATCCAGCTCCCCGAAAAACTCCTCCCGACTTCCAGATGACTCTATCTGAACTGACCCTCCGCTACGGCGGGAACCCGGCTGCGAATTGAATCAGCCGCGAGGACGTAAAAGACATTCGCCTAATTGCGATAAGCGACAGGACGCCGAAAGGATGTAAATACGGACATAGGACCATCAAAAAAATCGGGAACTCCGAACTCGCCAGCACTCATAAACCTCCAGCAAATAAGGATCAACTGCGACCTGTGTGGGTTGTAGGACCACAACGCTCGGATCGCATCCCTCGGGGAGAGAACGACTCTCAATGAGTTTCATGCCACATCGTTGGCTGCCACTAAGCGTGTTGAAACTGACTAACACTACAGTAGAATCGATATGAAAAGGACATTACTCCTCCATGAGTTTTTGCACATCGCCACTGAGGTGTTTGGTTACTTGCTCTAACACTACAGCTTCATCATCCGCGTCTAACCGCTCTTTGACTTCAGCAATCGTGGCGAGCAGAAATTCCATCACACGAAAATGGGGAGGCCCTAAACCCGCAGGAAATCCTGTTTTCTTCTTCCTCAACTCCACAGGCATCGAATAACTTACGGGCTCCCCTGTCCCAAACAACTGTTTTCCCTTTCTTCCTCTGGTGCCAAAACATCACGTACCTCCCTAACTTCCTCCTCGCACTCATCATCCTGAATGCAAACATAAGTCTTAAAATAGTGGTTTTCCTACAAAATTATCAGGAACAACCACTCCCTCCTGGACCTTCGTATAATGAGGGAGTTATCTCCTAACACTTTAGGCTACAAAGGATATCGGAAATAACATTGACAAGACTATTTAAGAATAACCCTGAGAACACAAAGAGGACCAGTATAATTCGGCCGTTTAAACTTGTTTGTGACCAAATCCCTGGAAGATGGGTTTATTAAGCCCTTATCTATCCCCCTTTTTATATGGAGCGAATTTAGAAGAAGGTTCCCTCCAAATTGTTGCAAACAAAGGATTCTGGCAAAAGTATTGAGACTCTCTTTAATAGAAGACCAACGCCTAGGTGTACGCTTTAATGAGCAGACTGCCACGATTTTAATTACAAAATCACGGCCTGAGGCAACTCGGTGTCCCAGGAAACAGGATTTTCCTGCACCAACATCCGTAAGGTCTGCAACAGAGTACGATTGACCCTCTCTGTAACTCCGTTACATTGTGGCCATATGGCTTGAAATTACCACGTGAGAAATACCAAACTCTCGTAAGACCTCCTCAAACGGTTCACCCATAAATTCCAGCCCTCTATCGCTAAGCAACCGGTCAGGGATGTATGGCAGAAAAGGTAACAACTTGTACTTAAATGCATTCGCCACAGCAATATTACAGTCTTTCTTGCAAGTGGACGTCACTGAAATAATAATTTGAAAAAAGTCACAAATGGCCACAAAACAATTAACCATCTATTACCTCTTGACACGTGAACTGGGAACGCAAATCCACTGCCAAAAATCAAATGGCATACTTTGAAAGTAAATTTTAGAAGTGGTGGTTTTCACACTATTTTGGCATTGGTCGTTGTTCTGACTGACAAACTGTGGAACATACTTCTACAGAGACATTCACCACAACTGCACCACCCTCGGATCTCCACAAGTCTTCGTATATGAGAGAGATTACTTGTTCCTCCCACAACATGACCATACTCATAATCGAATCTGACAGACCTAAGCAATCAAAATATGAAAAGGAATCTATAATATTTCCGACGGTACCCCCGAATTGAGGCAACAATATATCAAACCTCCAAGACAGTAGCCTATCAACCACCGGCCTCTAAAATAGACGCTTAAGGTCTTATCCATATTCGCGGAACTGGGGTTTTGAGTTTTTAACCAACCCTAACAAGGTTTCCTCAGAGTTGGATCTGTTTTTGTCTCTACTCAAAATAACTGCACGGTCTATCGTAGAATTAGAAACTAGATTATGATCTGCATCAGATGAAATATTGAGACTCTGAACCCTTGACTATGAATTAATCCATTTAAGACTGGTGTATGGCTTTTTTCTTTTTTTCCCAAATGCCAGAACACTTTGAATTGGATGCAGCAGATTATAATAGTATCACCAGAATACACACCGCTCAAGAACATACGTCACACTTGCATCACCATAGAATTAAAGGGAGTGACGTATTTATAAAATACACGTGCACACTGATATTTACAAGTTGGGCAATGCTGAATTTACTTCGGAAATAGGTCATTCTGTCCAGGAATGTTCATAAGTCTCAGCGTTTCCAATAATTCTACCCCGCAGATTATATTTACTCGGATCTTTTAAAAGTTCGTCAACAACTACCTCCCGTATATCCACGTGAGCATTCTCACTCCCCTCCAAGCATAGCGCGAAACATCTGAAGAGCGAATCACCCCCCCAGGTACCTCCACCCGCCTTACAACCCCTTGGGGACAGTGACTGCTCACCCAATCAGTAACTCGACTCCGACTTCCCGACGCCGGTAAATAATCCGGACTCCAAAGCAGGAAGTGGTGAACCGTTGAACAAAACGGCATCTAGCTGAGACCATTCTTCCTCCAGCTAATATATCGCACTTCGTAATTGTACTCGTTGAGTTCATCTAAAGTCCTAGCTATACGCCCATCAGCGGCCGACATATTTTGTAAATATTGAAGTGGCTCATGATTGCTAAAGATCACGAACTTTTTCTCATTACAAAGAAAAGGTCGTAAGGCTCTCACTGCCCACCGTAAAGCGGCTAACTCGCGCTCAACGGTAGAATACCGCTGTTGCGTTTCTGAAAAAGTCATTGAAATGAACGCTATAGGTCGCGATTCGCCATCCTTCTGCTGCGATAGCACTGCCCCAGCACCGATGTCAGAAGCATCGACATGGAGTTATAAGGGCGGAGAATCCAAACTATAGTCCGGAAATGTTAATAATGTTGGACTCACCAATGCTGACTTGAGCACTTCAAACACTGTTTGACACTCGGCGTCTAACGAACCACACGTCCGCCAGTCTGGCGCGATAATGGCTTACCTATTGCGGAACAATTAGGAATATGGCGACGGTAGAAATTAACCATACCTAAGAACTGCCTCAATTGCTTAACTGTCTTAGGCACTGGAAAATCAAGAACTCCAGATAAGTTTTTCTCCAGGGGAAGAATACCCTGACCACTAATAAGATGCCCTAAAAATTCCACAGACTCCCGACACAACTTCGTCTTCTGTGGCTTCAATTTAAACCCATTAGCTTGTAATGCCTTCAGAGCTTTTTCCAGAGAGACCAAGTGCTGCTCGAAAGTGCGGGACCCTAATTATTATGTCATCCAAATAAGCCATGACCTCTGACCAGGGAATTCCTGAAAGAGCCATCATCATGCCCCGTTGGAAAGTGGCTGGTCCACCCTTCACCCCGAATGGCATCCGAAGAAACTCATAATGAGAAAGAGGCGTTAAAAATGCAGTCTTCTCCACACTATCTTCGGCCATTTCAATTTGATAATAACCACGAACCAAATCGATTGTGGTAAAGTATTTCGAACCCGACATATTATATATCGAGTCAATTAGGTTAGGTAAGGGAAAAGCATCATCCTTTGTACATTTATTTAAAGCCCGGTAATCGATACATAGACGTAAAGAACCGTCCTTTTTCCTCACTGGCACAACAGGAGCAGAGTATGGTGATCGACTTTTACGGATGATGCCGCTGTCCTCCAACTCGTAACACTGTCGTTCGATCTCCTGCGTCTAGGTGGCCCCCTGAGAAAAAAATTCCGGGGGGAAAAAAACGCCCCCCCACAAAAGGGGGGGTAAAACAAAATGGATGGGTCGATCAGTTGGTCAATTCAATAATGGTGCTGGACATTCTCACAGCAGGCCAATCATCATCATCTCCCGTACTGAGAACAGAAGAATACTTCAGCAACAGATTAAGAAGTTTTGCTCCTTTTGCTACGCCAACGGTAATTCCGAAAATTCAATTCCTCAATAATCTGTGTCTCTATCCAATATTTCCTTCCTGCGTCTGTGTTCGCTGGAGTCACTCCTCAATCAGCTTCCCACAATTGACCCACATCACCTCAGGACGTCCAAGAAATTGGCAATGCACTTTACCGACAAGTACCTTTTGGCACAAACCTTGCATGTCCATCCTGGTAGTGTAACACAGCTACCACCGCTGATTAATACATTGCGAGATCACTGCCCAGGACGAACTCCAATTACCATCCCGAACCCGCCTCAATAAGTAGCGGTGTCCTGAGACGTATGACAGCCATCGACAGATTTATTGAATAAAATCCACATGATAAGCTCCAACTTGGTCATTCTCCCGAGTGCAAATCTTCATTCCTTCAACACTTCTCATAGAGTCCTGTGCTATTACCGTAAACCGCTCTCCTTCGCGACTAAGCAACTGATGTGTTGACATATCGGGGAGAAGATTATTGGCTCGCAACAACGGAACTCCCAACACAAGGGATTCTCTCAAGCACTCCTGAAGGAACCACATAAAACTCGTCAAAACCGGTGACAAACCCGCTACGGAACCGCAATGCAAGCTTGACCATCTGCGTCACCCGGACAGCATTGCGACCAATACCACTGATTGTTCGAACTGGTGATGAAGAACGCCGCACAATATTGGGAAGTCTTTCCAAAACCGATGAATTAATGAGGTTGACGCACGCACCATTGTCAACAAGACAAGGATACATCCGGTCCCCACATCCAACAATGAGCACATCGACATGAAGAGGTTGGCTATCTACATTACTAAAATGGACTTTAACCTCTCCCGTATTAGATGGTTGTCTACATCAGAATACAGATCATTTATTTGCCCCTGAAGCTCCGTGGCCTGATCTAGAGTCACGGGGCTGTGGAGTTTAAAGGAGCACCACTGCACGCGCCTGGTTCGTGAACTTCGTCACAAGTGGTGCAACGGTTAGTTTTTGGCCTAGCTCCTTGATTTGGTCTTTGGGGCTTAGGCGAAGGTCTCCGCGAAGTTCGCGCAGAATCTTGCTGCCTTTGACAATTTATACCAAAGTGGTCCCCAGAACAATATGGACACTGGTGGTTCCGCCCGCGAAGGGGATTGATTATTTTCTTTCCTCTGCTGTAATTTCCTGCATTCCTCCCTTTGATGTCCTTTCGTTCGACAGAACGAACAGATGTTCTGATAGAGGAAACAGTCATCAATAGTATGATTCGTCTTGCCACAATGATGACAGAGCTTAGCTGATCTACGTGTATTTTGCTGACTGGCTTGAGCTTTCCTAGCATTTTGTGGACTTCCCTGGGTCCTTCCAACAGTACCAGAATCTTTCTGCTGATTTCTTGGAAAGTTATCATTTCCCTGTTGCCTTGTCTTCTGAGCTTTAGGTGAAGAAGTCTGCCTAGGAGCATAACGGTTCACAATTTCGTTCCATATGTTTTTCCTCGGTGCAGAATCTTTAGGAGTGACATGAGATATGGTGATGACCTCAGACTCCACCTCATCCTTACCCTGTTCTATGCCGAGTTCATTGTAATGCTCATTGGCCAATCGTACTATCTGATCAAAACCTAACCTTTGGCCAGTTCGCCCTTCATGATTCAAAATATAATCACGCATTCTCTGTTCCACATCAGCGGCATATTATACAAAAAGGCGCGGCGTAAGTTGTCATGTGTTCGCATGTTCATACCAGGGTACGCCCGACTAGCCAGTTGCTCAAGTCGTAACGCAAACATATTAATAGTTTCTCCAGACTTCCGCTTAGCCAGCATGAACTCCTGTGTGGCCTTTTGCTTCTTCATTTCCGACTCATGATTCCACCATGTAATTAAAGCACTCTTTACAGCAGGATATGAATCTTCATCTTTAGTTAACTGCCGATACAAATCCAAGTATGATCCGCCCAGGTAATTCCCCAAAACTATCAGCCAGTCATCATGTTGGTCTGGGTAGGTGAACTCACAATACCGTTCAAACCTCCAGAGAAATTTATTAAAGTCTTGTCCATCGTCAGGCATAAACTTCGGTGGTGGTGCGGCGCGCGGCCGAAACGCCCGGGCATGCAGCTGCGTCAGCAGAGTAACTGACTTGGTAATCATTGTCAACTGAGCCTGCATAGCTTCCAAAGGGTCCGGTCTCACTGTGCCTACACCGCTAGATGGAACCCCACCAAAATCAATCAATGGAACTGTAGGAATTGGTGCAGTATAAGTCGCAGTAGTCACAGTTGATAGTGCGGGTGCGCTTTGGTATGACGCACTTGATGTTCCAGCGGCAGAATACATCCCACCACTTTCACGACCAGCAAAGCCTACTCTAGGTAGATGGTATCTTCCCAAACTACCTCTGACCACCTCCGATGCTCTAGGGTCATCAACTTCCCTGGACAACTGAGAACTATAATTGTCTCGTTCAAACGGGAATCGAAAACGTCCCCCCGCAACTGGTGGTGGCTTACGTTCTTGTTTGCTTTCTAGCTCTTGCGCCAACCTCCGCCTCTCCGCTTTCTCTTCATTCAACTGCCTCTGTGTTTCATCCAGAGCATCCGTCAATCGTTTCAACTGCTCCAAAATCAAATTTCTTTCTTCTACCTCTATTGGATCCCTATCTACTGAACCCCCCGTGGCCATCCCCTCTAAACAGATTAGGAACAGGTTTATATGCCCCAAAGTTTTCAATGTCTACCAACTTCCACTTGCACTCTCCTGCATTCTCACCAGACATATCTTGAAATGTTTCAATCTTGATAGTAAAATCACCATTTCAGAGCTCCATAGTAACATAGAGTATCCTGGAAGGTGCCAATTAATAGTAACGGCGAATGGGGGGAAACCCTGCCCCATAGTCGAAAAGGAAAAGAAAACCCAAGCGCAGAAAAGCTAATAGGAGGAAGGTGATCGACTGATCCAGGCAAGAAGCGCGCAACCAGCCGTTGCGCAAACCTTTTGTAGAATAAAATGAAAAAAAAAGAAGGTAAGATCTCGGGATACTCTAGGTGTTACTAAGGAGACTATCTATTAAATGAAACGCAGACACACCGATTACTTATAAAAATATATAATTTAAAAAACAGACATATATACAGATTGTGCTTTGCACCATACAGTTCTTTAATATAAAAAAAAAGAATATAATATAATATAGTTTATAAATTTTCGAATTCCGGCAATAGTACAGCCTGTCAGATCAGAGGGGCCAATCGGAGTTGACCAGATCGTAGAGGTAATAAGATTAAATTACCGGAACGATCAATAGACCTATATAAATATAGGTCTATTCTCGTGACCGACAATTAAATTAATATAAATTATTCAAATTAGAGACACGCGTACGTGGCAAAATATATACATGGACGAGTCAATACAACTCATATAATTATAGCGGTCATTCAACGCGGACAAGATCGCAGAGGTAATATAATAGAATTACAAAAGAGATCAATAGGACTATGTAAATGCACCTATATAAATATAGATGTATTCTCGCGAAGATGACCAAGAATTATTAAATTAACAAGCAAAATATACATATATATACATATGCATATTTAACATATCAAATCAAATATAAATATCGGAATTTTGTCATCAAAATGGTTGTTACTCAATTACAAAAAATAACTATTATTTTAGTTGCTCTTCAAAGTTAAGTATAGGACAAGAATGGCAGAGTACATTACGATTTTAACAATATTAATCAGTGAGTCACTAATGTCAAAATAATGGCTATTATAGCAGCTTTAAAAAACGAGGATGACGATTAGAGGTTAAATAAGTTACAAATTTTTACGTAACTTAAATGTATATAGCGGACCCTCCATCGGACAAAACATCTCATAAGCGGCAGTGTAATTAAAAACAGTCCCGCTCTTTTGGTCCGCAACCTCGGATATCCTTCAGGATAATTATTGAGCCACAACTGAATAAGGCCGGAGTGGTTAAATTATGAACAGATAGGGACACTCGAGTCCCGATCGAATATATCCACCGGACTGTATGCGTGAAAGAACTGCGCCTATTGTGCTCCAGCACTGAAAATGGAGCCCAAGCCCGGATCCCTGCAAAATGCAGTTATCAGAGATCGTGCTCAATACATAAATATTAACTAACGTATCACCATTATTTCAAGATTTTAAAAATTTTAAGCAGTTCCACATACCCTGTGGTGGGGAACTGAGCTCCTCAAGATATAAAGCTGGGGCAAAACCGCAACCTTCTGACGAGACACGTGGCAGAATATAATTCGATGCCACTATTGTATTGCAGGGCAGATATAATCAGAATAAATATTTATAATAAGTGGCAAAATACACTAAATGTCACAATTTGATAAACAGTCACTTTAACAGTTAATAACAAATGCCACTATGCACTGCAACTCGATAAATTCTATTCAATCTCCTTATCCTATAAACAATCTGCAACGGAAAAGCAATCATAAATAATCAAAGAAAACAAATATTGTCATGTATGTTCCTATAGAACATGCATGACATTTAACTTAGCTAATTAAGCCATTCTGAGCTCCAGCTCCATTCTCCAAGTCTTCCATTGTCTCGTGTGCACCTTCTGCACTCCTCCCTTTCATTACCCGCTTGAGATGGGCACATCACCTGGAAAGGGGAAAAAAGAATGCAATGGCAGCAGGCCCATTACAATATATATATATATATATATATTCAAAGATATTTGTGCAATATACGCTACAATTATTTGTATATATAATATATATAGTATATATACTATATATCTATATATATATATATATATATATATATATATTATATATATATATATATATATATATATATATATTATAAGTAGTATTGGATTCATCTGATAGTTACACCTTTTTTCTGCAAAAAAAAAACTATTAGAGGTATTCGCTTTCAAACTCTGGGATATGTTCTTAGTGTATGTGTTAAGCATAGTTACATGCGAAATTTCAAGTCGCTAGGATGTATATAAGGGGTAGTCCCCTCCTAGAGCGTAGCCGCTACGCCCTTGTTGCGGCTTCCGAGCGAGCGAAGATTAGGCCTAAGGGCAAGATCGGGTCGACCGACCACCTGTCAGACAGACCAGACCGGAAGGTCTGTCTGTCTGCCTGTATTAATTATTATATTATATTATGTATTATTATTTATTAATTTATTATTATTATTATTAATTATATTATTATTATTTATTATTATTATTATTATTATTTTTATTACGAAGAATCGATTCCCGAAGGGAATCAATTCTGAGTCGAAAACGATTCCTGTAAGGAATCGTTTTTTACGCACTCCGACTCCTGTTCCGACTCCGTGTCGATATTAATAATCGATACCTCGATTTGAATAATCGAATTCTCGAAGGGACTCGTTTATGAATCGAAAATCGATTCCTGATGGGAATCGATTTTTAGGCTCTGGCTCCGGCTCAGCCTCTGAGTCCGATATATATCTATAGAGGTTAGAGTTATCATATCGGGTTAAAATTTGGAGGGGGGTTATATGGTGACGTAACCTCCGTTCGTAGACCGAGGTTATCGTCCCCCGTGGGTCACACCGAAGGGGACCCGGCACCCCCCTTAAAAAATCAAAATGTTCGTAGAGCTGAAATTTGGAGAGAGGATTCAGAGTGTAATTTCTAGCAAGAGTTGGTATCGGAATCATGAGGAGTTGCATGCGGCACCGGTGCGGTGCAGAGTTAATAACATTCGTATAACAACAATGTTAGTGTCTTTATATATGTTATTCGGTCTGTAGATTTCGAAAATAATGGTTTCAGAACCATCAAGAAAAAATAAAAATAAAAAATAAATAAATAAATAAAATTTCTTATTCTTTTTTGTTTATAACATTTACAAATTTACGTTTTTACATTACCCTATAAGCAGTAAATCAGTAAATCAAACTGCCCTGCCTCAAGCCCTTCATGAACTCTATTGTGAACTATTTGATCTCAAGTCATATTTATTACTAAAATTGTCATGTTTTACATACCCTAATCAGTAAATCAGTAAATCAAACTGCCCATCCTACCACCTTCCTTGATCTATTGATCTATTATTCAGTCTATTTTTTATGTAAAATTTGGTCAATGTTTACTACCTAAAAAGTAAATCAAACAGCAATCCCCACGCTCATGCTCGTGATCTATTGATATATTGATCCATTGATCTATTGATTCAAGTCATCATTTTTTAGTAAAAATTGTCATGTTTTACATACCTAAATCAGTAAATCAGTAAATCAAACCACCATACCACCACCCTCCTGATACGCTAACGTAACTATTGATCTAATTGATTCAAGTCATATTTTTTAGTAAAATTGTTCATGTTTACAATACCGCTAAATCAGATTAATCAGTAATCAAACCATCCCCCCCCCATCCTAACACCCTTCCTGTTTATCCGTGATCTTTGATCTATTGATCTAGTTTTTTTTTTTAAATAAAATTGTAAATGTTTGACATACCCTAAATCATAAAATCAAAACCATCCAACCGCTATCCCTCTCATACATCCCACCCTCCATGATCTATCGTCTATTGATCTATGATTCAAGTCATATTGAATATATGCATTTTGGATAAACATATACAAAAAAAACAAATTCTTTATGCACTGATCAACGAATATATGCTAAACGTAACAAAGTTTTCACACATTAATAAAGCTTACTTAGAATCATCTGAACTATGAATATAATGCACACCGACAAACCTCTGACACACCTTAAACATGAATAAACTGTTAACGTTAACAAAGTTCCAAACTTAACAACAGTAAAGTAACTAACATAGCATACGAAGACGTAACCTATTCACAACTTTGTCAAGCATATCTCTAAACATAACAATGTTAATTTATATTATCATGGTAATATTTAAACAAAAATTTATCACAACATTGGCTAATTATCATATACGGATCAACGAATATACTCTAACATAATAAAGTTTTCCACATAATAAAGCTAACATAGCGTAACATGAACTAAGAAAATAATGTACAACGACAAACCGAACACACAACTTACACACTAATAAACTGTTTAACGATTAAAAAAGTTCCATCACTTAAACACCAGTATAGTAACTTAAAGCATTCCATGCAACACGTAAGCCTATTCATACTTTTTTCCAAGCATATCTCTAACATATCAATGTTAATTTTTCATTTAACATGGTAATATTTAACAAAAATTTATCATAACCTTACGCTATAATGTCATAATTCACCAATCAATAATTGCAACATAACAAATTTTTATCCAAACATAACAATAAAAATAACAAAGTTTTATCGAAACATAACATAAAATTAAATTCTTTGAATAAAATATTTCATAGTAAAGTGTAATAGTTTACCGAATTTAAAGCTAGTAAATTTCAGTAATCTGTAAAATCAAGAACACCCGTTCCCTCACCGCTTCCTCCGCTACTCGCACGCCGTCCATGACTTTTGATCTATTGATCTATATAATGTTTCAGGTCACATATCGAGTATAATTTCGGATAAAAAAAATATAGTATAAAAAAAAATAAGTTCTTTATATACTAAACCAACGACAATATATGCTAAGTAGCATTGGTTTTTCACTATTAATACCAAGCTAACATAGCATTACAGAACTAAGATATAATGTACAATGACAAAACCTAACACACCTTACGCAACGAATAACTAACTAAAACATTAACAAAGTTCCAATACTTAACAACAGGTAAAGTACCTAACACACTCACAGCGTAACATTAACGTAACGCTATTCACACTTTTTCAAGGGCATATGCTTAACATACTAATGTTAATTTTACATTAACACTATTGATTTTCGTCGCACATTTCGAGAATCATTTCGGATAAACATAGCACAAAATGAGTTTTTTATATACTAACCAGCGAAATATATGCTAAACATAACAAATGTTTTTCACATTAATAAAGCTAACGTTAGCATCATATGACGGCTAAGAAAAATTAATGCAGCAATGTCAAAACCTAACAGCAACTTACGCAACGAATAAACTGTTTACATTCACACAAAGTTCACACCTTAACACCAGTAAATGTAACTAACATTGCATACAAAACGTAAACCTATTCATACTTTTTCCCAAGCATAACTTTAAAATATGTAAGCAAATGTTAAAGGGTGGAAATCGACACATATAACAAAAAACTTTACATAACATTTGTTTTGATATCATATACCGACCAACGAATAACTGTAAAACATAACAAAGTTTTATCCAAACATAACATAGAAATAAATTCTTTGAAATAAAAATATCATAGTAAATTTGTAATAGTTTACGATGTTAAAGCAGTAAATCAGCTAAATCAAGCCATCAGCACCCTCTCCAGCCGCTCTCCCCCTCCTCTCATGAACCTTTTGATCTTATTGATTCATATCACATTTCGCGTATCAATTTCCGGATAAACGATAAACCCAACAAAAATAAGTTCTTTTATACTAACGCATCGAATATATGCTAACGTAAACAACGTTTTTACATTAATAAAAGCTAACATAACATAACCGCGACTATGAATATAATGTACACGACAAACCTAACACACCATTACGTAGCGAATAAACTATTAACATTAACTAAAACTTCCGCACTTAACAACTGTAAAGTAACTAACAACTTCGTACAAAACGTAACCTATTCACACTTTTTTCAAGCATGTCTCAAAAATATTTTACATAAATGGGTTTTTTTTAAAAATTTTTTTACATTAAACATCGTAATATTTAACAAAACTTTAGCATAACCTGTCTATATGCATCAATACTGACAAAACGATATAATCGCAAACGTAACAAATTTCTTAACATCAACTTCGTAATATTTAACAAAATTCATCATAACCTCGTCTAAATATCATAATCCCCAACGAACAATTGCAAACATAGCAAAGTTTTAACCAAACATAAAAAAAAAATAACAAAATTTAAATCCTGAACATAACATTAAAAATTTAGTTCTTTTGATAAAATACTCACAGTAAAGCGTAAATAGCTCTACTGATTTTAAAGCAGTAAATCAAGAAAAAGCAAACCGTCCATCCCTGCAGTTTACCCCTACCCACCCAACCCCCTATTATCTAACTTGAACTATTGATTAAGTTCATATTTTTGAGTATCATTTTTGGATAAACATAACATAAAATAAGTTTTTTATTATATCCTGACCTACGAATATATGCTTACGCAACAAGTTTTAGCGCATCAAATAAAGGCTTAACATTCATAACGCTGAACTAAGAAATATGATGTAAAATGATCAAACCTAACATAGTAACATACCTACCCTATGAATAATCCGCTAACATCCTGAAAATCCCCTACTTATCAAAGGTAAAGTAGCTAACAGGTCATACAATACTCGATTTGTTCCCGCACTTTAACCCGCATATCAGCAACAGGAAAGCTGTAATTATCTAACAAAATCCGCTTAACAAAGTGACGCAATCTATCAAAGATCCAGCATCTTTGAACTAAATATGAATTGACACTAATTTTCATCAAAGTGTCACTCGTTTCGAGTATAACCATCATTTGAATATGAATAAACTTAGACATTAGCAAAATTCTCGGGCAAACCTAACATTACTCATCAAAAACTTAACCTCACGTTTCTAACACATCATCGTCAGTTAACTCAGTAATATCTTACAAAACTCATAATTTCTCTAACAAATCAGTGTTAATTTCACAGTCATAGTAATATTTACATTAACGTACCTAACTACGAAAATAAACAGTTTTCATTACCCAAGAGTATCTAAAGCAACACATTTTTATGGGTTGACACTTGACTGGGACATTCATAGAAGATCCAAATGCGGCTTTCTATTATGTAATTTTTATTAGGTTGACTGGGAAGTCTAAAAAGGACA
This sequence comes from Trachelipus rathkii, assembly GCA_015478945.1. Lineage (NCBI taxonomy): Eukaryota > Metazoa > Arthropoda > Malacostraca > Isopoda > Trachelipodidae > Trachelipus > Trachelipus rathkii. Next base: position 33,826 of record JABUQX010082014.1, read on the forward strand.
TGCGGGCTTCTTAAGTATTATTCCTATTTATTATGAGTTGACTGGGACATTCTAGATTAGTCAATGCGGCTTCTTAATTATTATTTTTAATTATTAATTATTATTGGTTGACTGGGACAGTCTAAATAGGCCCATAGGGCTTCTTAAGTATTATTCATATTTTTTTTTTATTTATTATGGGTTGACTGGGACCAGTCTAAATAGCACTATGCGCTTAGTTATTATTTCTTATTTATTATGGTTGACTGGGACATTCTAGGGGGGTTAATGCAGCTTCTTAATTACAATCTGAATAATAATAATTAAGAAGCTGCATTAACCTCTCTAGAATGTCCCAGTCAACCCATAATAAATAAGAATAATACTTAAGAAGCGGCATGGTATCCTATTTAGATGTCCAGTCAACCAATAAAAATTAATAATTAAGAAGCCGCATTGGCCCCTCTAGAATGTCCCAGTCAACCCATAATAAATAAGAATAATACTTAAGAAGCCGCATCGGCCTCACACCTATATTCAAAGCCAAAAATCTACCTCCTCGTCGCTTTACGTTGCGCCCTCTCCAGCATATCTATGTCTTTTCTAATAAGGGTGCTAAAATTGTAGACAATATTCAATACTCGGCCTAAACATATTCTTATACAACTTATACAGCGCATAATTTGTTAGACTACTGACTGACTTTTTTTCTGAAAAAATATTCTAAGTTCAAAAAAATTTCTAAGTTCAGAAAAGTTGTTAAGTTTAGTTTTTTAAGAAAATTATTTAGTGGCAAGCTTCTGGAATTATGCCAGAAGCTTGCCACTAAAGAATTTTCTTAAAAAACTAAACTTTACTTAACTTTTCTGAACTTAGAAATTTTTTTGAACTTAGAAAATTTTTTCAGAAAAAAGTCATAGTACAGTATCTACAAATATGCCAATTATACAAAAACAATATGTATAATTAGTCTGCATCTGGCATTAATTTTCAATTTTTAACTACAGGAAAATGAAAACTGGTAATTGTTGTGTTCAACAGATTCTGATCAAAATATCATATTTTTTTTTTCCATATATATATATATATATATATATATATAATATATATATATATATATATATATATATAGTATATATATATATACTATATATATATATATATATATACTAGTATACTATATATAATATATATAGGTAATACTGTAGATCAGGCAACCCACACATTTTGACAGCGAAAATTTTCTAAACGTTTTAATATATTGTCTGATAAAAGCAATGTTCGTTAAGTTAAGGTTTTTAGAAATTCTTTAGTAGGCAAGCTCTGGAATTATGCAGAAGCTTGCCACTAAACAATTTTATTAAAAAACTTAACTTAAACTTAACTTTTCTGAACTTTAGAAATTTTTTTGAACTTAAGAAAATTTTCGGTCTCAAATGTGTGGTCGCTGTCTACAGTTTACCATAGTTTATATATATATATAGTATATATATATATATATATAATATATATATATATATATATATATAAATACACTATATAACGATTAATATATATATATATATATATATATATATATATATATATATATATATATATATATATATATATATATATAATATATATATATATATATATATTTATTTTTTCATATAATATAAAAATATATATATATATATATTTAATCCCCTTGTAAAAGTACTAAAACAGTGGTGCCAAACCTCTCACATATATAAATTTAATCAATCAATCAAAAAAAATTTTTTTTAAACATTTTAGGACCCATTAAATTTAGGTTATGATAAGTTTTGTTAATTGTGCACAGTAGGCCTGAATGTGTCCACTTAAACTTATTATAACCTTATTGATTTTTTGAATGTAAAAAGAGATGGGTAATTATGTAGTTAATGTGAGAAAGTATTACACAACTATTGTATTAAAACTATAAACTTTTAATTAACAAAAATGGTGTTAAAAAGTTCTTTAAAGTTTTTGGTATAGTAGAGCAGAGGGGTGTCACCCCCGATTTTTATGACAATCATAGGATATACTTTAAAAAAATAATAATGAATAGTGTAAATGAAAATCAGCGGTCTCTTTAGGAAAAAAAGTTACAGCCTCTCAAAGTTGTTAAAACTCTCATAGACTTTTAATTTATGATCCATCAAGGTTAGGTCTCATTTTAGACCCTCTAGTTCAGGTTATGATAACTTTTGTTAGGTATACACAGAGAAAATCTATGTGTACTTAACAAATCTTATCATAACCTGAACTAGGATGGCCCTAAAACGAGCATGAGGCCAATATTTTTTTTTTTTTTATGAGAAAGCCTATAGGAAAATTTTTAATTTTGAGAGGCTAACTTTTTTTCCTAATTTCTTTTTTTTTTAAGCTTCATTATATTTTTTTTAGAGTATATCCTGTGATTTTTAAATTTTTTATATATATATATATATATATATATATATATATATATATATATATATATATATATATATATATATATATATATATATATATATATATATATATATATATATATATATATATAGTATATATATTATATTATATATATTAGTTATATATATACTATATATATACTTATAAGATTCTATTGGGATTTTAATATCTTGCAAGGCTGTATACTTTATTTTTTCCTAAAAGAGACCACCGTTTTTGTTTTCCAACTATTCTTATATTTTTTGGAGTACCTATATCTCTGTAAGTTTCATAAAAATCGGGGGGTGACACCTCTCTGCTCTACTAATACCAATTTTTTTTTTTAGCGATTACCATACATTTTAAATGTATATGTTAAATAAAAAATTAAAAAACAAAGCTCCAGGAGAAAAATATAAGTTAGCCTGAAATTTCTTTTTTTCTTTTAGGGAATAATAGTACTATCGATGTATTTTTTTCAGATTTTCTACTATTTATTATAGGTATATCAATAATAATTTTCTATAATTTTTATTTTCTTAATGATTATCAGCGAATAAATTGAATATACCAAAACGTAGTTTAATTAAGATAAAGAAAAAAAAATTTTTTAATATTATTTTTTTATATGTATATTGAAATATAAAAATTTAATAATGCTCTGAATATATATATATATATATATATATATATATATATATATATATATATACGTATATATTATATATATATATATTATATTAGGGATGGGCCGGATATCCGGCAACTATCCGGTATCCGCTTATCCGGACCAAAGTTTGACTATCGCGGGTATCACGCCGGATATCATTTGTTATCATCGGGTCCGGATAACGCGGATATTACTTCCTGCTGTAGATGTTCCCTACGTTTGGGGAAATATTCCAAATAAAATTTAAAGATTATATATATATTATATATATATATATTAATATATACTATTTATTATTAGTATAATATATATTATATATATTATATATAATAAGTATTATATATATATATAAATTATTAGTATATATATATATATATATATATATTATATATATATATATAATAGTATTATATATATACGTATATATATACTGTATTATATAAAATTATATATATATTTATATATATATATATAGTTATATAATATTATATTATATATATATATATATATATATAATATATATATATAGGTATATATTAGGTATATTATAGTATATATATATTATAGTATATATATATACTGGTTTTAACTTCGATGTTAGGTAAATGTTATATATTTTATTCATATGACTCATTATGTTGACTGTACAATACAATTTATCTGAAATTTGGTGGTGATACGTTTCATAAATTATGGTAGAAATGTTAATATTAAATATTATAATAATATATTATAAAAATATTAAAATATTGGTAAATAAATTGATAATTATAATGGAATTAAGGCTACCAAGACACATGTTGATGCAATTTTTACCACCACAATTTTATTCTA
>JABUQX010082015.1:0-17488 GCA_015478945.1 Trachelipus rathkii
GCTTTTTTAGACTGTCCCAGTCAACTAATTAAATAATTAATAATTAGAATCCGCATTGGATCTTCTGAATGGGGTCCCATCAAGTGTGTCAACCCATAATAATGGTGTTTGTTTAGATTATCCTGGTAATGAAAACTGTTATTCGTAAGTTAGGTACGTTATGTTAAAATATTACTATGACAATACACTGATTTTTTAGAGAAATTATGAGTTTTGTAAGATTTACTGTGTTAAACTGACGATGATGTGTAGAAACGTGAGCCTAGGTTAATTTTTGATACGTAATTCTATGTTTGCCGAGAATGTTGCTAATTCTAATTTAGACAGAATTCAAAATGAAGTTATCTCGATATACGAGTGACACTTTGATGAAAATAGTGTCAATTCATAGTTCTCAAGATGCTGGTATCTTGATAGATTGGTCATTTGTTAAGGGATTTGTTAGATAATACAGCATTAGCTGTTGCTGATATGCTGGTAAAGTGGGAACATATCGAGTATTGCTAGACTGTTTAGTTAACATCATCTCTATCTTAGGGTATTCTCAGTATTTGATCGTTGGTATTCAGAGGTAGGAAAGTTACTATTTAGGTTTGCCATTTGTACAGTTCACATTCTTAGTTCAGGTTATGAAATGTGAGCTTTAAATTGATGCTAAAACTTCTGTGGCGTAAGCATTATTCGTAGGTCAGATATTATAAAGACTTATTTTATATGTTATGGTTGTTATCCAAAATGATACTCGAAATATGACTTGAAATCAATAGTTCAATAGATACATAGGCGTGGTGGGTGGGAAGGACTGAGGATGACGGTTTTGCTTTTCTGATTTACTGCTTTAAAATAGTAAACTATTACGACAAACCTGTGATATTTTATTCAAATAACTTATTTAGTAATGTTTGGATAAAACTTTTGTTATTTTTTTATGTTTGGTTATAAACTTGCTTTAAAACTATGCGAGGTTAAACAACTTCATAATTTAGATGAATTTTTTGTTTAACTATAACGAGTTGATGGTACAGAAATTTGTTACGTTTGCATTATATTCTTTGTCAGTATGATAATTAGACATGGTATCTAAATTTTGTTTAAATAATTACGAGTAATGTAAAATTAACATTGATAAGTTCGTGAAATGATTGCAAAGGTATTAATAAGTGACGTTTCTTCACAATGTGTACTCAAAGTTTTAGTGCGGAGTTTGCTAATGTTTAATAGTTATTCGTACGTATGTGTGTTAGGTTTGTCTGTACATATATTCATAGTTCACATATAAATCTTAGATATAATAAGTAAAAACGTTGTTATATCAGTGCAATTCGACGGTTATTAAATAAAGAACTTATTTTGTGTTATGTTTTCCGAATGAATACTCGCAAATGTGGATTATGAATCAAAGATCAAAGGTCAATGGAGGGAGGGTGGAGAGGGCTGGAGAGGGTTGAGTTTTAAATTAACTGATTATGCCTCTACCCTCATAAAGTATCAATCACTATGATACATTTAATGCAAAAAATTTATTTTTATGTTATGTTTGGATAAAAACTTTGTTGGTTTACAGTGTCTTCCGTTTGTCTGAGATAATTGACAAGGTTATGACAAGTTTTGGTTAAATATTACTGTTCAATTGTAAATTACTTTAATATGTTTAGAATATGCTTGGAAAAAGTATGAATAGGTACGTTTTGTATAAAATTAGTTACTTTACTGGTGTAATGTGGAACTTTGTTAATGTTAACAGTTTATTGTGTGTAAGTTGTGTTTGTTGTTGTGCATTATTTTCTTAGGTCATATGATGCTATGTTAGCTATTAATGTGAAAACATTGTTAATGTTAGCATATATTCGCTGGTTAGTATTAAAGACTCATTTTGTGCTATGTTTATCCGAAATATACTCGATGTGCCGTAAATCAATAGTGTTAATGTATAAAATTAACATTGATATGTTAATTGCTTGAAAAAGTGGAATAGTACGTTATGTACGACGGTGTTAGGTCTTTAACGTTGTTGTAAGTATGGAACCTTGTTAATGTTAGTAGTTTATCGTGCGTAAGGTGTGTTTAGGTTTTGTCATTTTACATTATATTCTTAGTTCTGGTAATGCCTATGTTAGCTTTATTAATGTGAAAACAGAAAACATAGGTATGTTAGCATATATTCGTTGATGTATATATAAGAACTTATTTGTGTAAACTATATTTATCCGAAATTATACTCGATATGTGCCGCATCACTTAGATCAATAGATCAAAAGGTTATGGACGGGTGGGTAGGGAGCTGCAAGGATGGGGTCTATTGATTTACTGTTTAACTGATTTACTGCTTAATATTCGGTTAAACATCACTTTACTATGATTATTTTATTCAATAGAATTTATTTTACGTTATGTTTGGATAAAACTTGTTATTTTTATGTTTGGATAAAAATTTGTTATGTTGCAATTATTTATGGAATTATGACATTTAGGTAAAGGTATGATAAATTTTGTTCAATCATTACCATTTAATGAAAAAATTACATTGATATGTTGAGATATGCCTTGAAAAAAGTATGAATAGGTTACTTTTGCATGCAATGTTGTTACTTACTGGTGTTAAGTGTGGACACTTTTTAAATGTTAACAGTTTATCGTGTGTTAAGTTGTGTTAGGTTTGTCGTTGATCATTATTTCTTAGTTCAATTTACGCTATGTTAGCTTTACATTGAGTGTGGAAAAACTTTTATTATTATAGAGATATTCGTGATCAGATGATAATTAGCCAATGGTTGGTGATAGAATTTGTAAATATCTACCATGTTAAATATCAAATTAACATTGATGCGTTAGAGATATGCTGACAAAGTGTGAATAGGTTATCGTTGTAGGCGCTATGTTAGTTACTTAACTGTTGTTAAGTTTGGGAAACTTGTTAACGTAACAGAGTTTTATTCATGTAAGGTGTGTCAGATTTGTCGTTGTGCATTATATCATAGTTCAGATGATGCTAAGTAAACTTCATTAATGGAAAACTTTGTTACGTTAGCATATTATTCGTTGATCAGTGTAAGAAAGAAGTTGTTTTTTTTGTTATGTTATCCAATATGATACTCGAATTTGACTTGATCAGATAGATCTAATAATCGATAGATCATGCGAGGTGGATGGTATGAGGGTAGGTGTATGGTTGATTACTGATTTTTAGGGTATGCTCCAAGACATTACAATTTATTAAAAAATAGAACTTGATCACATGATCAAAAGATCACGGATAAACAGGAGGGTGGTTGGATGGTGGTTTGCTTTACTGATTTACGATTTAGGGTATGTAAACATGAACAATTACTAAAAAATAGATTGAAGTCAATAGATCATAAATCGACGGATGGATAGGAGGGTGACTGGATGGTGTTGTGATTACTGATTCTGATTTAGGGTATGTAATACATGACAATTTTACTAAAAAAATATACTGAATCAATAGATACATATCAAAGATCACTAGATGGGTGGGAGCTGTTGATTTTACTGTTTTTAGGGTATGTAAAACATACAATTTTTACCCTAAATCACTTGAATCTAATAGATCAAAAAGATCAAGAGCGGTTGCAGGAGGGCAGTTTCGATTTACTGATTTACTGATTTAGGGTATGTTAAGAACATGACAAATTTAGTAAAAAATATGACTGAATCAATAAGTTCAATAGATCATGGAAGGGGCTGGGGGAGGATAGGGTGGAATGTTTGATTTTTAGGTAGTACAAAGCGTAAATTTGTAGTTATAACACAAAAAGAATAAAAATTTATTTATTTATTTATTTTTTAGTTTTTATTTTTTCTTGGAGTTGTTCTGAAACCATTATTTTCGAAAATCAACAGCCCAATAACATGATAAGTAAAGAGCACTACCATTGTTGTTTATAGCGAATGTTTTATTAACTCGGGCACCGCACCGGTGCCGAATGCCAACTCCTCAATTCGATACCAACTCTTTCTAGAATTACACCTCGAACCTCTCGTCCAAAATTTCAGCCTCTACGAACTTTTGATTTTTAAGGGTGGGGTCCCCTTCGTGGTACCCACGGGACGTAACCTCGTCTACGTCGAGGTTACGTCACCATATACCCCCCTCCAAATTTAACCCGTATATGATAATCTAACTCTATATGATTGTATATCGGAACTCAGAAGGCTGAGCCGGAGCCAGAGCCAAAATCGATTCCATCAGGAATCGATTTTCGATTCATAAACGATCCCTTCGAGAATCGATTATCTCAAATCGAGGTAATCGAATTAATATCGACACGGCGTCGGAATCGGAACAGGAGATCGGAGTGCGTAAAAAACGATCCTTTACAGGGATCGTTTTTCGACTCAGAAGTGATTCCCTTCTGGAGATCGATTCTTCGTAATAACAAAAAAATATATAATAAAATAAAATAATATATATAATAATAATTATAATAATAATAAATAATAAAATAAATAATAATAATAATACCGACAGACAGACAGACTTCGTCTGTCCTGTCTTGACAGGTCGGTCGACCCGATCTTGCCCTTAGGCCTAATCTTCGCCTCGCTCGGACAAGCCGCAAACAAAGGGCGTAGCGGGCTACCTTTAGAGTGGGACTGACCCCTTATTACATCCAGCGACTTGAAATTTCGCATGTAACTAGCTTAACCATACATATGAACATATCCAATGGTTTGAAAGCGTACCTCTAAATTTTTTGAGAAAAATGGTGTAGACCTATCTAAGATAAATTTCCAATACGGTTACGTGATAGAGCTATTAGTATTATTTATATTAATATATATATATATACTAATATATATATATATATAAATAATAATATAATATATATAATTAATATATATATATTATATAATATTATATATTATATCTAAAATAATATATATAAGTTTGTAATGGGCCTGCTGCCATTGCATTCTTTTTCCCCTTTCCAGGTGATGTGCCATCTCAAGCGGGTAATGAAAGGGAGGAGTGCAGAAGGTGCACACGAGACAATGGAAGACTTGGAGAATGGAGCTGGAGCTCAGAATGGCTTAATTAGCTAAGTTAAATGTCATGCATGTTCTATAGGAATATACATGACAAACTTTGTTTTCTTGATTATTTATGATTGCTTTTCCGTTGCAGATGTTTATAGATCATAGGAGATTTGAATAGAATTTACGAGTTGCAGTGCATTAGTGGCATTTGTTATTACTGTTAATTGACTGTTATCAAATGGGAAATTTAGTGTATTTGCACTGTTTATAAATGATTATTCTGATTTATCTGCCCTGGAAAATCTAAGATTGAACAATTCCCCACATTAGGGTACGTCTTCTTCTTAGTGTACCCTGTTCTTATAAGTTTGCATTGATTTTCTGTTTAATATCATTGTTTATTTTTCCAATTTGCTATAATTGCATGAGATTTGATAACTGCGTTTTCTGCAGGGATCAAATCTTGGGTCAACTTTCGGCATCAACCTTGAAGTTATTGATCCGGGCTTGGGCTCCATTTTCAGTGCTGGAGCACAATAGGCGCAGTTCTTTCACGCATACAGTCCGGTGGATATATTCGATCGGGACTCGAGTGTCCCTATCTGTTCATAATTTAACCACTCCGGCCTTACTTAGTTGTGGCTCAATAATTATCCTGAAGGATATCCGAGGTTGCGGACCAAAAGAGCGGGACTGTTTTTAATTACACTGCCGCTTATGAGATGTTTTGTCCGATGGAGGGTCCGCTATATACATTTAAGTTACGTAAAAATTTGTAACTTATTTAACCTCTAATCGTCATCCTCGTTTTTTAAAGCTGCTATAATAGCCATTATTTTGACATTAATGACTCACTGATTAATATTGTTAAAATCGTAATGTACTCTGCCATTCTTGTCCTATACTTAACTTTGAAGAGCAACTAAAATAATAGTTATTTTTTGTAATTGAGTAACAACCATTTTGATGACAAAATTCCGATCTTTATAGTTGATTTGATATGTTAAATATGCATATATATATATATGTATATTTTGCTTGTTAATTTAATAATTCTTGGTCATCTTCGCGAGAATACATCTATATTTATATAGGTGCATTTATATTACCTCTGCGATCTTGTCCGCGTTGAATGACCGCTATAATTATATGAGTTGTATTGACTCGTCCATGTATATATTTTGCCACGTACGCGTGTCTCTAATTTGAATAATTTATATTAATTTAATTGTCGGTCACGAGAATAGACCTATATTTATATAGGTCTATTGATCGTTCCGGTAATTTAATCTTATTACCTCTACGATCTGGTCAGCTCCGATTGGCCCCTCTGATCTGACAGGCTGTACTATTGCCGGAAATCGAAAATTATAAACTATATTATATTTTTTTTTATATTAAAGAACTGTATGGTGCAAAGCACAAATCTGTATATATGTCTGTTTTTTAAATTATATATTTTTATAAGTAATTGGTGTGTCTGCGTTTCATTTAATAGAAGTCTCCTTAGATAACACCAGAGTATCCCGAGATCTTACTTCTTTTGTTTCATTCATTCTTACAAAAGATTGCGCAACGGTGGGCTGCGCATTCTTGCTGATTCAAGCGATCACCTCGCTTCCTATTAGCTCTGCGCTCTAGGGTGTATTTTTCCTTTTTCGGACTACTTGGCGGGTTTGCCCCCCCTTCGCCGTTACATATTAATTGGCGACCTTGCCAGGATACTCTGTTGCTATTGGAGACTCTTATAGGGTGATTTTTACATCCCCAAGCTTAAAAAAAAAAAAAAAAAAAAAAAAAAAAAAAAAAAACAAAAAAAAAAAAAAAAAAAAAAAAAACAAAAAAAAAAAAAAAAAAAAAAAAAAAAAAACAAATGTCTGAGAACGCAGAGAATGCAAGTGGAGTGGATGACATTGAAACTTCTGGGGCATTAAACCTTCCTAATCTGTTTGGGGGGATGGCCACGGGGGGTTCAGTAGATAGGGATCCAATAGAGGTAGAGGAAAAAAATCTGGTTTTGGAAGAGTTGAAACGATTGACGGCTGCTCTAAATGAAACACAGAGGCAGTTGAATGAAGAAAGAGCGGAAAGGCAGAGGTTGATGCAAGAGATGGAAAGCAAGCGAGAACGCAAGCCACCGGTTGCAGGGGGACGTTTTCGATTCCCGTTTGAGCGAGACAATTATAGCTCTCAGCTGTCCAGGGAAGTTGAAAACCCTAGAGCATCGGAGGTTGTGGGAGGTAGTTTGGGAAGATACCATCTACCTAGAGTAGGCTTTGCTGGTCGTGAAGGTGGTGGGATGTATTCTGCTGCTGGAACATCAAGTACGTCATTACCAAAGCTCCACCCGCACAGTCGACCATGACTACTCGACCTTATTACTGCACCAATTCCGACATTCCATTGATTGATTTTGGTGGGGTTTCATCTAGCGGTTTAAGTACAGTGAGACCGGACCCTTTGGAAGCTATGCAGGCTCAGTTGACAATGATTACCAAGTCAGTTACTCTGCTGACGCAGTTGCATGCCCGGGCGTTTCGGCCGCGCGCCGCACCACCACCGAAGTTTATGCCTGACGATGGACAAGACTTTAATAAATTTCTCTGGAGGTTTGAACGATATTGTGAGTTCACCTACCCAGACCAACATGATGACTGGCTGATAGTTTTGGGGAATTACCTGGGCGGGTCATACTTGGATTTGTATCGCCAGCTAACTAAAGATGAAGATTCATATCCTGCTGTAAAAAGCGCCTTAATTACATGGTGGAATCATGAGTCTGAGATGAAGAAGCAAAAGGCCACACAGGAGTTTATGCTGGCTAAGAGGAAGTCTGGAGAAACTATTAATATGTTCGCGTTACGACTTGAGCAACTGGCTAGTCGAGCGTACCCTGGTATGAACATGCGAACACATGACAACTTACGCCGTGCCTTTTTGTATAATATGCCGCTGGATGTGGAACAGAGAATGCGTGATTATATTTTGAATCATGAAGGGCGAACTGGCCAAAGGTTAGGTTTTGATCAGATAGTACGGTTGGCCAATGAGCATTACAATGAACTCGGCATAGAACAAGGTAAGGATGAGGTGGAGTCTGAGGTCATCACCATATCTCATGTCACTCCTAAAGATTCTGCACCGAGGAAGAACATATGGAACGAAATTGTGAACCGTTATGCTCCTAGGCAGACTTCTTCACCCAAAGCTCAGAAGACTAAGCATCAAGAGAATGACAATTTTCCAAAAAATCAGCAGAAAAATTCTGGTAATGCTGGAAGGACCCAGGGAAGCCCACAAAATGCTAGGAAAGCCCAGGCCAGTCAGCAAAATACGCGAAGATCAGCTAAGCTCTGTCATCATTGTGGCAAGACTAATCATACTATTGATGACTGTTTCCTCTATCAGAACATCTGTTCGTTCTGTCGAACGAAGGGACATCAAAGGGAGGAATGCAGGAAATTACAGCAGAGAAGGGAAAATAATCAATCCCCTTCACGGGCGGAAACACCGGTGTGCCCATATTGTTCTGGGGACCACTTTGGTATAAATTGTCAAAGGCAGGAAGATTCTGCGCGAACTTCGCGGAGACCCTCGCCTAAGCCCCAAAGACCTAATCAGGGGGCCAGGTCAAAAACAAACCGTTGCACCACTTGTGACGAGATTCACGAACCAGGCGCGTGCAGTGGTGCTCCTTTAAACTCCACAGCCCCGTGACTTTGGGTCAGGCCACGGAGCTTCAGGGGCGATTAGATGATCTGAATCTTAATGTTGACAATTCCTTACTTAATGCTGGGGAGGTTAAAGTCCATTTTAGTAATGTGGATAGCCAACCTCTTCATGTCGATGTTACCGTTGTCGGATGTGGCAACCGGATGTATCGTTGTCTTGTTGACAATGGTGCGTGCGTCAGCCTCATTAATTCATCAGTTTTGGAGAGACTTCATAATATTGTGCGGCGTCCTTCATCACCAGTTAGAACAATCAGTGGTATTGGTCGCAATGCTGTCCGGGTGACGCAGATGGTCAAACTTGCATTGCGGTTTTGTAGCGGGTTCGTCACCGGTTTTGAAGAGTTTTATGTGGTTCCTTCGGAGTGCTTGAAAGAATCCCTCGTGTTGGGAGTTCCTTTGTTGCGAGCCAATAATCTCCTCCCCGATATGTCAACTTATCAGTTGCTCAGTCGTGAGGGCGAGCGGTTTAAGGTAATAGCCCAGGACTCTGTGAGAAGCGCTGAAGGAATGAAGATTTGTACTCGGGAGAATGCCAAGTTGGAGGCCTATCAATGTGGATTTATTTCAATAAATCTTGATGGCTGTCCATACGTTCAGGACACGCTCTTATTGGAGGGGGTTCGGGACGGTAATTTGAGGTCTTCCTGGGGTGTCTCGCATAATAAACCGCCGTGGTACTGTGTGTAACTACAGGGACCATGCAAAAAAAAATGGTTGTGCCAAAGGATTATTTGGTCGTAGGGTAAAGTGCTGCCATCTCTGACGGTCGCTGAGGTATGAATTGTGGCTCATGTGGGAAGCTGTTGAGAATGACTCCAACGAACCAGATAGCAGAATTATTGGACTCGAGGACAAGATGTTGAGAATTGATTTTCGATATTCCGTTGCGATGCGCAAAAAGGAGCAAACTTCTTAATCTTCTTGCTAAGTTATTCTCGTTCTCAGACGGAGATGATGATGTTGGCCTTGGCTAAGGAATGTGCAGACCATTATTGAATTGACCACTGAATCGACCTATCATGTACCTGTCGTCGATTTCAGGGCCAGTTAGCGCAGGAGATTGACAACAGAGTACGAGTTGGAGGATCAGCGATCATCCGAAAAAGTCGATCACCTTATTCTGCTCCTGTTGTGCCAGTGAGAAAAAGGACGGTTCTTTACGTTTATGTATCGACTACCGGGCCTTAAATATACCAAGGATGACGCTTTTCCCTTGCCTAACCTGATTGACTCGATATATAATATGTCGGGTTCGAAATACTTTACCACAATCGATTTGGTTCGTGGTTATTACCAAATTGAAATGGCCGAAGATAGTGTAGAGAAGACCGCATTTTCAACGCCTCTTTCTCATTATGAGTTTCTTCGGATGCCATTTGGGGTGAAGGGTGGACCGGCCACTTTCCAACGGGGCATGATGCTGGCTCTTTCAGGAATTCCCTGGTCAGAGGTCATGGCTTATTTGGATGACATAATAATTAGGTCCCGCACTTTCGAGCAGCACTTGGTCTCTCTGGAAAAAGCTCTGAAGGCATTACAAGCTAATGGGTTTAAATTGAAGCCACAGAAGACGAAGTTGTGTCGGGAGTCTGTGGAATTTTTAGGGCATCTTATTAGTGGTCAGGGTATTCTTCCCCTGGAGAAAAACTTATCTGGAGTTCTTGATTTTCCAGTGCCTAAGACAGTTAAGCAATTGAGGCAGTTCTTAGGCATGGTTAATTTTTACCGTTTTTACCGTCGCCATATTCCTAATTGTTCCGAAATTGGCAAGCCGTTATCGTGCCAGACTGGCGGACGTGTGGTTCGTTGGACGCCGGAGTGTCAAACGGCGTTTGAAGTGCTCAAGTCAGCGTTGGTAAGTCCAACATTGTTAACGTTTCCGGATTATGGTTTGAATTCTCCGCCCTTAGAACTCCATGTCGATGCTTCTGACATCGGTGCTGGGGCAGTGCTATCGCAGCAGAAGGATGGCGAATCTCGACCTATAGCTTTCATTTCAATGACTTTTTCAGAAACGCAACAGCGGTATTCTACCGTTGAGCGCGAGTTAGCCGCTTTACGGTGGGCAGTGAGAGCCTTACGACCTTTTCTTTGTAATGAGAAGAAGTTCGTGATCTTTAGCGATCACGAGCCGCTTCAATATTTGCAAAATATGTCTGCCGCTGATGGGCGTATAGCTAGGACGTTAGACGAGCTTAACGAGTATAACTATGAAGTGCGACATATTAGTGGGAGGAAAAATGTCCTCGCTGATGCGTTGTCACGTTCACCACTTTCTGCAGTGGAATCGGATTATTTACCGGAGTCGGAGTCGGAGTCGGTTAACTGCTTGGGTGAGCAGTTCACTGTCCCAAGGGGTTTTAGGCAGGTGGAGGTACCTGGGGGGGGTGATTCGCTCTTCAGATGTTTCGCGCTTTGCTTGGAGGGGAGTGAGAGTGCTCACATAGATATACGGGAAGTAGTTGTTGACGAACTTTTAAAAGATCCGAGTAAATATAATCTGCAGGGTAGGAATATTTTGAAAAGGCTGAGACTTATGAGACTTCCTGGACAGATGCCTATTCCGGAAGTAATTCAAGCATTTGCCCAACTTTGTAAATATCAGGTGCACGTGTATTATAATACGTCTACTCCCTTAATTTATGGTGATGAAAGTAGTGACGTATGTGCTTTGAGGTGTGTATCTGGTATACATTATAATCTGCTGCATCCAATTCAAAATGATGTTGAACAGAATGTACCGCCGGATGATGACGGCAATCGCCAGGTAAATATGGTAAAGGTTCAGAGTCTTAATATTTCATCTGACGTAGATCATAATCTAGTGTCTAACTCTACTATAGACAGTGAGGTTATTTTGAGAGAGCAAAAACAGGATCTAACTTTGAGGAAACTGGTTAGGGTGGTTAAAACTCAAACCCCAGTTCCGCAGTGGGATAAGACCTTGAGTTTATATAAGACAGTGGGTGATAAATTGTCCTTGGAGGGTGGTATATTGTACCTCAATTCAGGTGACCGTAGGAAATATATAATTCCCTTTTCATATTTGATTGCTGTAGTCTGTCAGATTCATTATGAGTATGGTCATTTGGGAAGGAATAAGTTAATCTCTCTCATATACGAAGACTTGTGGAATCCGAGGGTGGTGCAAGTTGTGGCTGATGTGTGTAGAAGTTGTCCACATTGTCAGCAGAACAAAACAAATCCTAATAGTGTGAAACCACCACTCCTAAAAATTACTTCAAATCATCCTTTTGATTTGTTAGCAGTGGATTTGCTCCAGTTGCCACGGTCAAGAGGTAATAATGGTTATTGTTTTGTGGCCATTGACCACTTTTCAAAATTTATTTCCGTGGTGCCACTTGTGAAGAAGACTAGTATTGCTGTGGCAAACGCATTTAAGTACAAGTTGTTACCTTTTCTGCCATATATCCCTGACCGCTTGCTTAGTGATAGAGGGCTGGAATTTATGGGTGAACCGTTCGAAGAGGTCTTACGAGAGTTTGGTATTTCTCACGTGGTAATTTCGAGCCATATGCCACAATGTAACGGAGTTACAGAGAGGGTCAATCGTACTCTGTTGCAGACCTTACGGATGTTGGTGCAGGAAAATCCTGTTTCCTGGGATACCGAGTTGCCTCAGGCCGTGATTTTGTATAATAATACGTGGCATTCTGCCATTAAAGCGACACCTAGCGAGGTTTTATTAAAAAGAGCGCATACTTTTGCCAGAAATCCTTGTTTGCAACAATATTGGAGGGAACCTTCTTCTAAATTCGCTCCATACAAAAAAGGGGATAAAGTTGCTTATAAAACCCATCTTCCAGGGGATTTGGTCACAAACAAGTTTAAACGCCGATATACTGGTCCTTTTGTTGTTCTCAAGGTGTATTCTAATAGTCTGTCATATGTTATTTCCCGATATCCTCTGGAGCCTCAAAGTAAAGAGGTAACCGCACATTATTCGCAGTTACGGCCGTGGGTGGATGTTCCTGAATATTTGAGGAAAAACCACTATTTTAAGACCTTACTGTTGCATTCAGATGATGGGTGCGAGGAGGAAGTTAGGGAAGTACGTGATATTTTGTCACCAGAGGAAGAAAGGGAGGACAGTAGTTTGGTGACAGAGGAGCCGAAGTTATTCGATGCCGTGGAGTTGGAGGAAGAAGAACAGGATTTCCTGGGGTTTGAGGCCTCCCCATTTTCGTGTGATGAATATTCTGCTCTGCAGGACTTGGCTGAGAGTCAAGAGCGGTTAGACGCGATGATGAAGCCTGTAGTGTTAGAGCAAGTACAACACCTCAGTGGCGGTGTGGCAAAACTCATTGAGGAGTCGTTCTCTAGTCCGAGTCGTCCTCTGTAGTGTTAGATCAGGTACAACACCTTAGTGGCAGTGTGGCAAAACTCATTGAGGAGTCGTTCTCTAGTCCGAGTCGATCCTCCGTTGTTGGTTCTACCAACAATCACGGTCGCATTGATCCTATTGAGGAGGGTTTTATTGAGTCTGCGAGTTCGGAGTCCCGATTTTTGATTCCTATGTCCGCATTACATCCTTCGGCGCGTCCTTATCGCAATAGGCGAATGTCTTTTACCGCTCCGCTGATTCAATTCGCACCGGCTTCGCCGTTAGCGGATGGGTCAGTTCAGATAGAGTCATCTGAAGGTCGGGAGGAGTTTTTCGGGGAGCTAGATGAATCATGGGGCCAGACGTCAGCATTTGAGGGATTTAGCCCTCAGGTGCAAAAGTTGTTACGGTCATCCCCTCATAATAGTTCTCTGGGGGTCCTGTACGATTTAGAGTCGTCTGAAAGCGAGCATGAGAGCAAGTGTGAGAGTTTGCCTGGGGAGTATATGAATGATTCCTATGGGGGACCGGAGAGGCTTGCTATCATTCCGGAGCCGGAGAAGTCTGATATTCTGGAGCCGGAGGTGAGAAACCAACGGCCGCATACGAGATCCAGGGGGGCGGTAGCGGAATTATCCAATACCATGGCTGTGCCTCTGGAATATCAGCGCCGAAGGCCAAGTAACATAGCTAAACAATTAATCACAAAATAAACTAATAACCACCTATTGATAAAAGTAATTGAGAATTTTTTTTTTACATTGTTATTGCGGAAAAAGCGTAGTGTTAGCACCGTAAAATTGAAAATGGAGAGAAAAAAAAATAATAAATAAATAAAAATAAATTACTTGTTGAGAGGAATATTTAAAATATAAAAAGAATGTTTATTTAGTATAAAAATCTGCAAGAGAAGTAATGTCGAATATTGATTGGAACATAAATTAAAATATGCATCTGCGTCACAAAAGCAACAAAGCAGCCGTGTTATATGTCATGATCCAGCCGTGCTTCCGAAAAGCATTTCGATGGCGAACTTAAAATGAGTATAATATGATGAATTCCGATGTATTAATTACTAATTGCCTTACAGGTCCTTATTTTTCATTTTATTGTTCATTTTGATATGTAACCATAGCTTTGTTCTAAAAGATATATTTTTATTTGCAGATGAAGAACATTCTGGTCATCGGAGATTCCGAGGTTGACTCGCTATGGATGTAATCACACAGAAGCGGGTGTAATATGCACCATGGGGTTATTTAAAAGAACGTTTTTATTTGGTAATATGTACCGTAATTTCATGTAAAAGAGATGTTGTTTTTTATTTTTTTTTTTGTACTATGTACAGCTGTCAATTTAAAGGAAGTGTCTTATTTATAAAGGATTTTTTTTGTTGCTCTGTTATATGGTTAATACCCAAGAAATGTTTTATTTTGTAAAAAGTAAAAAGAAAGAAAAGAAAAAAATGTTTTTTTTGTATCTGTAAATTATTTTTGTAACGAGCAATGTTGTAAGCTCCTATTTTGGTAATTTTTTTTCATTTACATTGTTTTTGTATGCTAACATGCCAAATATGTGTATTATGTTGGTTTCTCGCGCTTCTTGGGGTAGTTGGCAATGTTATGGTTACCCTGGGACTTGGTCAACATGGTATCTTTTTGCCCTGTTTGTTGAGAACAGATGGGCCATTTTCGGTGGGGGATAATGAATGGCCTGCTGCCCATTGCATTTCTTTTTCCCCTTTCCCAGGTGATGCGCAACATCTCAAGCGGGTAGGAAGTGGGAGTGCAGAAGGTGCACACGAGAACAGTGGAAGGCTTAAAGAAGAGAACCTTATACACGGGTAGTGGAGCAAAAACTCGTTTAGCCGAAAAGCTAAGTAGACGGGCTATGTGTGTTTTGATATATATATGTATATATACATATATATGTTAAAATATGCATGCCCACATTTTGGTTGTAGATATTTATTATTTCCCTTCCATTCCAGATAGGTAAAATTGAAACCAAATTGGTTAAACAGGGATAAAAAGTGAAGATTCTGTTCCATAAAATAATTTATAAATCGAAGTAGTTAATTTATTCTGCTACTCAGAGGTACCAAAATATTCTGTACCATCTTTTTGATTATTCTTCGATTTGAAGATCTAAGATTGAACAATTCCCCACATTAGGGTACGTCTTCTTCTTAGTGTACCCTGTTCTTATAAGTTTGCATTGATTTTCTGTTTAATATCATTGTTTATTTTTCCAATTTGCTATAATTGCATGAGATTTGATAACTGCGTTTTCTGCAGGGATCAAATCTTGGGTCAACTTTCGGCATCAACCTTGAAGTTATTGATCCGGGCTTGGGCTCCATTTTCAGTGCTGGAGCACAATAGGCGCAGTTCTTTCACGCATACAGTCCGGTGGATATATTCGATCGGGACTCGAGTGTCCCTATCTGTTCATAATTTAACCACTCCGGCCTTACTTAGTTGTGGCTCAATAATTATCCTGAAGGATATCCGAGGTTGCGGACCAAAAGAGCGGGACTGTTTTTAATTACACTGCCGCTTATGAGATGTTTTGTCCGATGGAGGGTCCGCTATATACATTTAAGTTTACGTAAGAAATTTGTTTAACTTAATTTAACCTCTAATGCCGTCATCCTCGTTTTTAAACTGCTATTAATAGCCATTAATTTTTTGACATTATGACTCACTGATTATATTGTTTAAAATCGTAATGTACTTCTGCATTTACTTGTCCTATACTTAACTTTGAAGAGCAACTAAAATAATAGTTATTTTTTGTAATTGAGTAACAACATTTTATGACAATATTCCGATATTCATATTTTTTTTGATATGTTAAATATGCATATATATATATATGTATATTTTGCTTGTTAATTTATAATTTAATAATTCTTGGTCATCTTCGCGAGAATACATCTATATTTATATAGGTGCATTTATATTACCTCTGCGATCTTGTCCGCGTTGAATGACCGCTATAATTATATGAGTTGTATTGACTCGTCCATGTATATATTTTGCCACGTACGCGTGTCTCTAATTTGAATAATTTATATTAATTTAATTGTCGGTCACGAGAATAGACCTATATTTATATAGGTCTATTGATCGTTCCGGTAATTTAATCTTATTACCTCTACGATCTGGTCAGCTCCGATTGGCCCCTCTGATCTGACAGGCTGTACTATTGCCGGAAATCGAAAATTATAAACTATATTATATTTTTTTTTATATTAAAGAACTGTATGGTGCAAAGCACAAATCTGTATATATGTCTGTTTTTTAAATTATATATTTTTATAAGTAATTGGTGTGTCTGCGTTTCATTTAATAGATAGTCTCCTTAGTAACACCTAGAGTATCCCGAGATCTTACCTTCTTTTTGTTCATTTTATTCTACAAAAGAGTTGCGCAACGGCTGGGCTGGCGCTTTCTTGCTGATCAGTCGATCACCTTCCTTCCTATTAGCTTTCTGCGCTTAGGGTTTTCTTTTCCTTTTTCGACTATTGGCGGGGTTTGCCCCCCCTTCGCCGTTACATATATATATAATATATATAATATATTATAATATATATATATATATATATATGTATATATAATATATATATATATATATATATATATAGTATATATATATATAATATATATACTATATATATATTATATAAATATATATATATATATATATATATATATATTATATATATATCAGAGACGACTCCTGCACTCGTCTACTCGTGCTCAGCACAAGTTGACATTATAGAAACTATCTATTTTTTAAATTTCCCAATTGTTTCGATAATATTTTCATATTTTTTTTGCGAAAAGTTGGTCAAATAAATGAAATTAATACATTAAATATAAAAGTTATGCAAAATTGAAAACAAACAGGGAAGAATTGCGCTATCAAATAATGCTTTTAAAACATTAAAAATAGGACTAATCCCTGCCCAAAGAAAAGGCGCATTTCTTATCTTTGAATTATTTTACATATATTTTTTTTAATAAAAAGTCTGTATATGATTGATGTGTTTAAATACTAATACATTATAAATAATATTTTACAACAAAAAATACATTTAATACAAACACATAAAATATATTAAAAATTTACTAAAACCTTTAAAACTAATAAGAGAAATGAAATTTGAAAAATATTAAAATAAAAGTTAACGTGAAGTCTACAATAGAAAACGATTGACATAGAAAAATGTTTTAATAAGGGACATCAAGTATATATATATATATATTATATAACTATAATATATATATATAATATATATATATAATATAGGTCATATAATATATATATTATAATACTATAATATATTAGTGATGGGACAATTATGAAATTTTTGCCGATGACTGATTCTGAGCAAAATTTTTTG